>JAUMGZ010232559.1:0-10975 GCA_032359645.1 Pododesmus macrochisma
TATAAGCAGTGTGATAACAACTTGACCGGTTTGATAGCACAAAGTGATAACACACTGCACAACGGTGTGGTAACACGTAAATTATGTGAGAAATTGAGATAGTCACTTCCATTATGTCGACTTGTACATACAGTATTGTAGAAAATAAGTGATGTGTCGACATAATTTAAGTGAATAACTAATTTATAACTTAAAGCCATCATCTACTACAGATAAACTAAATAGAATACATTTTTGAAGTCTTTATTTAATGTATCAATTCACTTGTTTTTAAAATAAAAACGACTTCGCTAATTTGTGTTAATATCTTGAATTTGTAGCGACTGCAGTACCCAATTTATGTAATACGTGGCCTTCACGAAGGTATACTAATCACTTATGCATGGCGCCTTCACTTCTTAACACTTTTACAATTTTGTTAATTATTTAAATTTATTCCAATTTTAATGGCCTAGTTTATTTAACTGCATAACGCAATTTGTGAGATTCAAGAAAACAAAAAATAAATACGAACTACTAAAATCGAAATACTATGCGTCCCTTATGTTCAAAGACCAGACATGTTGTTTAAAGTAAAAGGTAGTGGGTAAATAAGGCTAAGATATGTGGCAAATCACCAAATGATGTTTAAGAATGGTGTGACCATGTTTCGTGTTAAGAATGGTGTGTTTAAGAATGGTGTTACCATATTTTGTATTAAGAATGGTGTTGCCATATTTTGTGTTTAAGAATGATGTTACCATATTTTGTGTTAAGAGTGGTGTTACCATATTTTGGGTTAAGAATGGTGTTACCATATTTTGTGTTTAAGAATGATGTTACCATGTTTTGTGTTAAGAATGGTGTTACCATATTTTGTGTTTAAGAATGATGTTACCATGTTTTGTGTTAAGAATGGTGTTACCATGTTTTGTGTTAAGAATGGTGTTACCATATTTTGTGTTAAGAATGGTGTTACCATGTTTTGTGTTAAGAATGATGTTACCATGTTTTGTGTTAAGAATGGTGTTACCATGTTTTGTGTTAAGAATGGTGTTACCATATTAAGTGTTAAGAATGGTGTTACCATATTTTGTGATAAGAATGGTAGTACCATATTTTGTATTAAGAATGGTTGTCAAACAAGAGAAAGGGGCGTCTTAACATTTTGCAAGTCCTTCTGTGGGATAGCTGTTACTGATATTTCAACAACTCACTTTTCTGATGATCTTAAACTTTTCTGAAGAATGGATTTTTCTGATGATCTTAAACTTTTCTGCTTCTTTACACGTTTTTGGTGATCTTACCCTTTTTGGTGATCTTACACTTTTCTTGTGATCTTACACTTTTCTTATTTTCATATCTTCATAAAGGTTGATATAATCAAATAAAACACAAACACAGCATTGTTTTCTTCTAATTTATCAGTTTAATTTGACATTAAATAAATAAAATTAAATTCGTATTTACACAAATATGGAGAGACACTTCAAAAGCACACAGACTTCTTCATTTAGAATAAATATCACGTAATCACAAAGCACTGAACGTTCTCTCACACCAAGCACCAATAAATATTTCACGCTAAAAATTCACCATGATTTCCGCATATCAAAAAACTTAAATTGAAATTCAGAAATGTATTTCTACGTTACGTCAAAGACTTTAACGTAGTTTTTACTGATACGTTAATCACATTTGTGTTAAAAAAAAGAATGCTCTTAGTCAACAAAACTAGCTGTTGATTTCGTTTACATTTGTGTGAACTTATTTTAGTTTGGCTTCATTAGGCTTTCTACTGAATAAAATATTGTATATACCATTGTTTTTGATAACAACATTAGTGAACACAGCGTTCATGCCCTCACTTTTTGAAAATGTTAGCTTGAGGTGTACAACTCACCAGTCTTTTAAGCTATATTTTTCTCTGGCACTTTATGACTTGTTTACACCATAATACAGAAACCATGTTGAAAACTATAAGTGCTTTTCATGAATAAATTAAAATACACTTTTAAATATTCTAAACCACTCACACACGAATAAGACTGGAGCCATAAACATTGTTACACACTAGGTGGCGTCGTTTCAAAAACAGCGACACCTAGCGTGCAGATAAATAATGAACGATTACTCCAGTCAAACTCTTATATACTTTAAGACAATAAATATAAGTAATAAATAAATAAACGCTAATGTTTTTCTGTATTTCATACATTCATGATTTGTTACAAATATCACCGGTTTATATCAGTGTGTAAGTCCTCTGTGGACTATAACACAACATAGTCTTGTACCAACAAAATGTCTTAAAACACATTCAATTAGGTCATAGTTCTAGCCCTTTGTTAATTATAGCAATAATTCCAATTTGAAATTTTCTTTTGTTCATACTTCAAAATATCAGCAATGCATTTTAATAACATATCCTCTAAGTTCTAAATCTTGACTCTTTTTATGAAGTCTTGTTCTTATTTTATACGTGATTTTTGAATATTTTTTAACTTAATTTAAAGAATTATATCCTTTAAAACCAAAATATGTCAAACATATCTAGAAGGGTTTTTTTCCAACCCGTTGTCTTGGTAAGTTTATCATGGCCTAAGCATCGACAAGTCAGTTCATTCAGATATTACCCCCAATGGCAATACCACACAAGCTCACGTGTTGAGGTCAGTTTGTTTTATAATATCATAATGGAATGACAGGAATTGTTCGGAGTGTCACACACTCAAAATGACGTCGTCACTGTATGATGATGATGACGTCACTATATGATGATGACGATGTTGATAGTGATGACATGCACTTAAATAAATTAGATATGTCCATGGTAGAATTGTGACTATAAATTCATCAACATTTCCTTCAGTAAAACTTCTAGGTCCATGTTGCCATTGATGTGTCCACAGAAGAGATTTTCAATCATTTTACAATTGATTCCATATAAGGCAGGCAAACACAACAGCAGACGAGAATAGTGCATGACGTCATTTGGACGGGACAACCGCACGTGCTCTTGTAAGAGTTGTTGTATTAGAGAGTTGAGTTGGTCTATGAGGTCAGGTCTATCGAGTCCAACGTAACCTGCAAGTACAGAAGACAAACAAATTTTGAAAATATGCGAAAGAATTACATGACAATGACATTCTCAAAATAGTTTTAATATGACACACGGAAGGTGAGTTAAATGCTTTAGTATATTGCTAAAATCCATCAAGTTGGTAATAAACCCGATGTGTGGTGATGTAAGAATGTCAAATATTTCATGCAGTAATCAGCATGTAAAAGCAAAGACCATAGATGTGAACTTGAAGTTTTTATCTCTCTTAAATATGAAGAAAAGATTCTCACATGGGAACTGGTATTTTGTGAAACATTCAGAAAATGTTTATATTAATATATAAATATCATTGATTCTAATTGATATTTAAGAGAGAGAGAGAGAGAGAGAGAGAGAGAGAGAGAGAGAGAGAGAACAAACTTAGAAAGAGTGTGAAAGAAACACTTTTGTCTAGCGTAAGTAAGAAAATAAAATATTATTCAAATGTTTTTAACCCAATATTTCAACTTTTGATTCCGGTAATTTACTTTGTGCAAGTCATATTTTTAAATAGGGGAGTGTTTTGTACTAATAAAGCTTATATCCTGTCGTGTATACAGACACAATCTCAAGTATTTGTAGACTGGCCATGTACAGCCAAGATTGTATATAATGTTTCACCCATTCATACACGAACGATATTCATATTAATCTGGCACAGGGCCATGTAAACAAAATACCGTGTGTTTATGTATACTACATAGATACGGGATAGGTCTGCTGTATACGTATTACGCTAATTTCATAAAGCGCGGCGTCCTAGGAACCCAATGATATAACCACGAGTCACCGATATACGGGATCCGACATGTAAATATATACATGTACAGCGGCGACGAATACAGATATCACCGCACTGGTGAGGTCAGTCAGTAGAACGAGTGTCCAAAGGTCACATTAGCGGTCAGAAGATTGCGTGGCCAAGGAGCGGGTCAAGAACGCGACGAGAATCATGGCCAATCAATACACGCCTACTATACCGCGATGTGACAACTGTCAACAAACCGTACCTTCCCTGGCGAATCACCACTAAACAACACACATACATCATGTCTGTGTCAAAGACAATTCACGGAACTTGATTTTATATATACACTAGAGTACGTATATTGACCAGATTATATTTATATTTGTTGAATAAAAATGATATCTATTGTAAACCTACACAAAAGATCCACCTTTATCGACACGCGATTTTTATATATATATATATTTTTTAAATATTCCATTCCATTAAAAAACAAACGCATTGATGGTAATCAGACGGAATCTACTTTTTCTGTTTTAATTGAAAAAGAAACAAAAGTGTTTGATTTATAAAACGTGTATACAATCTAAAACTCTTGTGAATTTTGTTTTTATCTTTTGTACAAATCATAGAAAAATGATTAAACATATAATAATAAAAGAGCGAATCAACGAGAAGATTTATACTGGTCTTTTCATTTTAACTAGAACGAAAAAAATCAATCCATATCTTAAACAATTGTCGTGTTAATTTAATTCTAACATTATGATAAACCAAATCGTTCACCCATGGTGTCTGTACTATTGTAGGGTCTCGTCAAATCATGTTCCAACCATCGTCTAATCACCTAATTATATAAATCGGTCAGTCATTATTGATGAAACGTAGATTATTTGAGGAAGTTCGAGTCCGTGACGTTTACACGAGTACACTCTGACATTTAAAGACTACACACGAACACTCCCATTAATAGCAGCAATTGAAAAAAGACGAATTTAATGGGCCTGCATTGTTGGCAAACGTCCAACCTTTGGTATTACCACCAATACACGTAGCAATCTAAAACAGGAATGCGACCCGCCTATCCAAGGACAAACTCGTCAATACATGAAACGCCAGGCCTGGCGTGACCTCGCGGTCTATTTATACATTCCTTTGTCTGAAGGTGGTTAGAATTTTTTGTCAATGACAAATTTTGTAAATGTTATTATGCTTCGATCCCCTATGCTGATACCTGGTGAAAAGGCGTACATGAAACGAGATCTTTAAATATTAATGGACGTGTATATCTACTGTAGCAGGCCTTGACACTCGGAGCAATGTTCCTACTTTATATTCACGGCGTGATTCAAGTCAACTGAGCCGATTCAAAAATGATTAAATATTTTATTTAAATTTAGAACCGACGATATTATTCAAAATCGTTGAAACGTTAAAATGATTGACGTCAAGTGGGGAAAATTAAAATATTTCATTTAAATGTATATATAAAAGAACCAACAATAGTATTCAGGATATTTTGAACTGAAAACTTTCTAAATTTATCAAATATTTTATTGAAATTGTAAGCTGTTCAAATTGAATTAAAGGCGTAGGCGTTGACCGAGGTGTAAAAAATTCCGTTAAAAAACGCAACTCAGGGAAAACCAGATAGGTCAATACTCTCGATCTTTGTGAATCAGTCCGTTTTTCTATTATCTTTAAGTCTATATATTAATCTCAATCTCGATCTTTATGAATCAGTCCGTTTCTCTATAGTCTTCAAGTCCATATATTAAGCTCACCTCTCATAAAAAGTAGTGTGAGTTGTACAGACACTTACACGTAGATAAGAGAAGCACCGCTTGACTTTCTTATACCTCACTGACATGACATTTAACTGTCGGAGTTACACTGTACCCTCCTTTACCAAACAAAGGCCAATGATCACGTCCTAAACTAATTCCAATTACTGTGTCACTCGAAAATTACTTATTGTAAACAGATAACGTATCTACTCTTATGATAAGTCAGGAGGCTCGGTGCCTAGTAAACTGTGTTTCTGTGGGGTGTTCCGTTTCCTCGGGTGAGCGACCTCGGCCATTCCACTCGGAACTCATCGGCTAATGCTTAGAGCGTAGATTGTGCCAGGTGTTCCGAATGCGGCCATTCATCAAGAGCAGCACCCGCAGTCCGTGTAGTACGTCGTCAGTCGAGCGTCTCAGATAACGTTAATTATCAGGTCATTCGCTTGTCGTCGTGAGGCCGATGACCCTTCGGCCGCTTTTTACCCCGCGATTTCCATCAAGAGTTTTGACCTAAAATGACACTGGTTCACAAATTCCACCACCTGCCTCGGCGCAGTGTGCACAGTGGAGACTCTTTGTTCGGTTTAAGTGCGGCGTGTGGTGTACTTTTTGCACATACGCCTTCCACAGATTTAATCCGCTTTATTGTTCTTTAAAAATAATTTTGATAGAAAAAGGCAGAATTTACTGGAACTAACTTTTTCGTCCAATTCGTTGAGAAGTAACACATTTTAAACAGTATTCATACTTTCATCATAAATATTATAATTCAATCTACACGATGAGCCAAGAAGGAAGTCATTTTGTTAACGAGTTGTTTTTGCTTGATAAATTCAAGGCTCTCCGTGGTCATTAACATTACAGCGTTTTTGTTTATGACCATTTATACATATCTTGAGGGTATATTGTCGTCGCCGAGAGGTCACTGAAGCAATTTATTTCCGACAGATAGACGCAGTAAGGTCACAGCAGAAATCTTAGCCTTGTACCCATTCATACAAAATATCTTCAACTGCACGACTTTGGTGTTGAAATTTTTTCTCTGTCTCCATGAGGTTTGCAACTTAAAGAAGGAGTAAGAAACTACTCAACTTTTAAGAAATATTAAGTAAATCAGACACCTTGACTTGACATTCTAAAAGTATCGTTTTACAGAAGATTTGTAAATACTTACCAGCGTTAAACAGCACTGCCATTCGGAGGAATGAGTATTCTTTCTGGTCCAAGTTCATGTTCTGACACTTGCAAATGAAGTTTTGAATCCCCTCTACCGATTTCATCGTGGGTTCATCTGGTGTGGGCGACGCCTGCTGTGTCTCCTCCTGTGATGAGGGTGGACTATGAACGGGTGTGACGACGAACTGGAAGTTACTCTCAGACATGAACAGAATCATCAGTCGCGTCCAGGAATTAAGAATGAGAGTCACTTTGTCGTTTTGCGAAAGACTTTGGAATTCAGGAATTGCTTTTGCAAATTGTACAATTTTTACGAGCCAGTCTGAGACTCTGGAACTGACGGGGTACATGTTTTTCTTGGCCAGTGTCACACGAGTCGTACTTGTTATATTCCCAAAGTTATTGTCTTGTGACATTTGATCATCACTGTCGCAATTCTGCTCTTGCCTGTGGACATTTTTGCCGATTGATAGTAAATTTCTCAGCATTGAGAAACCTTCGTCGCTTTTTTGAGACTCTGATCCTGAGGAGTAACCCTCTCTGTCGTCATGACTGGAGCCCTTGCATGACAGATCTATGGGTTCATCCTGGCAAGATTCGGAACATGTTGAGTATGGTGAAGACGCAGACCCACTGGAATAAGGTGAGGGGACTTGGGCGGGTATCTGGATTGGCGACCCCTGGCGGTGGGGAGACGGTGTAGTGTGGCGAGGGGATGGTATGTGCTGAGGATATGCCATGATATGAGTTGGCGGTGACATAGAATGAGGCGACGACGTCATAGCATGAGGCGACGGAATATAACGTGGAGAAGACGCTGAAATGGCGCTGTCATGATACATTGGAATTCTTAAAGATGGCGACGACTGTGGCTGATGAGGTATTGATGGAGACATTGCATTTCTCATGGAGTTTTGGTGAGATGTCAAATGAGAATATTCGGCAGGAATTTCGCCCAGTAATACACTTTGTAAAGTTGTGTTTTGCTTCTGAACATTCGACATATTCGTGTTGTAATGGTGAATGTCTATATTTGATTTTCCGAATGCGGATGGAGCCGTTTCCATGGCCCGGTGATGGCGGTAGTGTGTGCTGTAAGTGTCCGCCCCGTGAGTAAGCAGACGATGGAGAGTGTTACTAGGGTACGTCACTGGGTGGCACGTGCACACCGAACCTCTGTCGTGTGCTAAATCCATCATATCAAACCTGAATAATATAACAAAAATAACAACTTTAGTAACAAAGTTTCAGATATTCGAAGAGAGAGAGAGAGAGAGAGAGAGAGAGAGAGAGAGAGAGAGAGAGAGAGTCAAATACAAATAGAAAAGAAAGAAAAAAATTAGAAAGATAAAAAAAAGTTTCTGATTCAATGCAGTTAACAAAAATTTACAAACCTCTTAAAGGCTCTTTATACACGGAGAACTCATTGTTCTCCAAAGATCTGGTTATCAAATGGGGTTGGCGATGCTTAAAGTTTCTGTAAGGCGGGGCTAGCAACGCTCACGAACCAAGACCAAGAACAGAAGAGGTCGAATAAACAACTTTATATACACAGGCACCTTACAAAGCCTAGTGACATGAATCCATAATAACGAGTCAGTCATGCGCGCACAAGTACTGTTTTAAATAGATTGAAATTTGGGTGACCTACTGGCCTAATTCTATTCTCGGTACGGCGCTAATATAGCCCTGACGCAGAGCGCTCAAGAATATATTCGTACTTCTAATTTCTGAAGTTCAGACTCAGCAAAACTGTGAATGTTTGACGATTGCGAGAAAGACGTCAGCAGTTATGTTGTAAAATCGACCGCCGCATGGTTCAGTAAGAGTTCTATTCTATCGCGCCTCAGCCAAGGGTATCTATAAATAGACAAGAGTGCAGATGATGTGCACTTTCTAAAGCTTCTTAACATATTTCAGCTCCTGTCTTAATAAACTCTCGGCGTTCTGCGTATCGCTCCGATAAATCTTGACACGGGCGGTCTGTACAATAAAGTGCCGCTGTCTATCAATGATGATTCTTTGTGTTCAATGTCTAGATAAACCCTGTCCTGTTACAGAATACACCAGCCAGCATCTGTAGCAGTAAGAGTTCATCTCTTTCATCATCGATAGATCGATCACAAACTATAAAGCTTGTCCTGGATTCTAGCTACAGTAAGTTGTTGAGCGAGAATCAAGGTCGATACCCGCTAACAAAGGATGACCTCGTATCAATTAGCGTCCTACTCATAAACACAACCAAATGTAACTATTTACACCGAGTATGTACTGCCAGAGGATCGATACCTCACCGATTAAACATCATCATTGTACTCGCATAATGCTTTCAGTTTTAGAAATCTATTTAGAGCTGACAGATGTCGAAGAGAACAATTGAGTGATTCAGGTAGAACGCGATAAAGGACTAAATGGGTTCGTTTTATTTTAATGTACGTTACAGAAGTACATCCATTGATCCAAGTCATTGCCAATACTTTAAATATAAAACACGGACTTTTGAATAAATAAATGGGGTCATGTGTACTTGTAATGGATGGATATGAACCCGTTTGACAGGAAAACTTTAATTCCTTGGTTAGAGAAAAATTATCAAATACTAAGGGATTAAGGTTAGTATTAAAAATCCCTGGATAAAGTGGAAGTTTTAGAAAATTTGGGGAAGTGGGAAGTATATCCTATCGACAATGGTATACATAAAAAAAATACACAAAGACATTATAACAGTTGGTCAAGGCGGAAGTATCAACAGCGATAAAGAAAAATTCAAGATAAATTCATCAAAATAAATGTTGATCAAGAAAATTCAACAAACTAACCATTGATCAAGATAAACACAACAAATCATCCAGTGATGAAAATAGATTTATATTCCTACATAAAGTAAAAGATTCCGTGTCTGTCAATGACACACCTTAATGTCGCTATACGTGGTTTTTGTCATGTATCTGACGTCCAGTGCATCAGTACGGTATTTAAGGTTGATATTTGACGAGCACAATGACGGACGTTTCCGATTAGTTATAACTCCATATATAGACAGTAATATGTACACAGAAGTCACAACGTCAAATCACTGAACAAGATCAAGTAACAATGAAATATTTAAAAAGTTGGGTCAAATTTTCTAGTATCACGAATTCTATTTTAAATTAAAATTAATTGTTTCAAATATTTCTTATGTATTTTAAAAAAAAAAAAAATTTGCTCAAACTTAAAATCGTGACAGATTCATATACACAAAATTATAAATACTGCCTTAGATCACCTGTAAAATTTCATAATGACGAAAATTAATTAGAAAAATAAAATCTGTAAAGATCTAAAACGACGAACAAAGATGAGAAAACACCAATTAAACAAGAAATAAAAAAAAAGAAGTCAGTGTCCAAGTTACAAAACATCACCATTAAAATCACAAAGTAAATAAATCAACAACGATCTCGGAGAAATAAAATAAATAAATAAAATATCAAAATTAATAAAGGCAGTAAAATGTTTCTTACCTCTACTTATTAAAATCCTTATTGATAAATATGAATGTTGTAATACACAGTTAAATGTGAAGTCCTAATAACAATATTATCACTGATGTATAGCTGTAGTGTATATATCCGCTCCGTACCGTGGTCTTAACTCTTCTGTGGCCCACTGATCGAGTATGTGTATATATCCACTCACAAAGTGCATTTGCCCTGTTCCGTAGACATAACCCCGTGACCTTGACTACGGATTTTCTTTGAATGGGGTTAATGCCTCGCGTACTCTGGCGATAAAGTGCAAGGCATTCCGAACGGAAATAAAAGGCGTTTCAGGACACGGCCGTAAATTGAAATGGTTTTGAAGGGACACTTTGAAAATATACAGTTTTATGTATATACAGAATTGATTTGAAAAAATGATGTATTCGTGTTGGCTGGCAATCCTATTGTGTAAAAACCATTGTGAATTAATGCTATAGTACTCTTATTCATATTTAGATTGCTGACGTCATGACCTTGAGTTGTCAAACAAAACCACGTGCGCATAATCGACCCACTTCCTGTTAGAAATACAGTCGCCGAGTGCAGTGGGAGGCGCAAGAAGCAAAAAACATCACCAGAAAGTGGTTTTTATTCTAAATAAACAAAATAACTCGACAGAGGAATTTTCAAATAAGATAGACTTTGTTGTCTGGTATAG
>JAUMGZ010232570.1:0-10974 GCA_032359645.1 Pododesmus macrochisma
ATCGATCATTTATCGATCATCGGTCACTTTCATCAACTGATGATTGATCACAAAATTTCAACTGATTCCCAACACTACAACTAGATGAGTACACAAATTTGTTACAATGTGTCTAAAAGCAACAACATTTTCGTTCTTCAAATAATTTTTCAAAGATGAAAACTATCTTTTATGTGAAATACATCCTTGCAATAAGTATCTGTCAAAACAATATCACCAAACGCCTTGATCAAAACCGCTGTGAAGATTGTCAATACCTACAGAATAAATAATGACATAACTCTTATAACAGAAATAAAACCATAGGTAAGTTATGTAACAATGACTCCCCAATGACCAACATTGTATGCACCTCAAGGACACCTGTGTACATAGGATCATGCACAGCTCTTTTCTTGATATTGATAATTTGATACATAACCACAACATACTGACCCATATTATGTTCAGCAGTCACTAAATGTATGTATTCATGTGCACATTTAAAAACAATATACAGTGTATATTATCCTTTATATGTAAATTTCCACAAGATGTTTAACTAAATACTGTTTAATGTGGCTATGACAGCTGTTGTCTCAAAGTAAAAAACCCATGAAAACTTTTAAGAACAAGGATGGTTATACTCTGTAGAAGCATATTTTAATTAACTTTAACCGTGAACGTCTATACATACACAGAAATGCTGACATGATATTAATATAAGCCACTCAGTTACATTATTCTGACACTGAGTCTACCAGTCTTTGTGCTTACAGTTTTGATGGTGATTTAGTGGCTATAAGAAAATCAAAATGTTGCTAATTTAGAAGAAAAAAATCAGCGCTGCCAACAAAAGGAAATTAAAACATAAATCTTCATGTCGTAGAGTCATGTTTATTTAAATCTCATAAATTGATATGTATACCACAAAACTTTATATTAGCATCGATCTGTTGTGTTAAGTTGGGTGTGTAGCTCTATGCAAACATTATAACTAAAACCCCAAAATGCAGAAAGCCATTAATGTCATTTAAACTTCACTCTAATTTCGCTTGTCATTATATTGGTCAATTAAAACACTGGTGTGCCCTTTTCCCTGATCCAGTGTGCACTTTTTCTTGAGTTTAGGAGAATTTCGTCACCAAGAGAGTGTTAGTGATATCGTAAAAGTGCGTCTAATACCAGGTGTCTGAAGTGCATATATATACATACAAGGAAATCAGTCCTATCACTGCGGAGGGCAATTACTTATGATGCAAATGATTAAAATTTATTCAATAATGATTGTTTAACGCCCAAATCCATAAAATGAACTCTTCTGTACTTTGTTTTTGGTCAAATTATCATCGCTTGCGAGGTTGAAAGATTATAAGATTTATTTGATTTTAAGAACAGTAAACTTCAAACTGTTGCACGTCATTTTACTGCATTAGGGCATATACATTAATTGTCCTAACGACCGTAAAAACTCTTTTATCAAACAAGGATATATATGTATATAATGATATATGATGCTAATTACGGTGCATTTTTATGATCACTTTTTAATGTTAATTATGGAAACAGATTGAGTTCTGTTCTTTTTATGTGCAATTTATGATATTAATGCTTTCTTGTCTGTAATTTATGCAAGATGAGAACTTATTCTGGGATGAAAAATTAGGAGTTACAATATTAGATATTATAGTCAAATTATTTGACACAAGTTAAAATTCTTTGAATGCCATAATGTCAATAAATGCCTGCAGTTTTTGTTTGTTCTATATGTAGTATGTTCTGCACTAATGGAAATCTTATACTTTGAAACCAACATTGTATACTTAACAATTAACATAAAAATTAATATGTCTAATTATAGTTTGAGTTTTTATTTTGTTGCAATGATTTCCTATTTATTTTTGTTGTACAGTATTTTCATGATATTGTATTTTACCATTTCTAAATCAACTAAGTTCATGTAGTATTTTTCATTGCTATTGTTAAATTATTACATTGGTTAAATGAGGTATATTTCACACCAACTCACCAAGCTTGTTTTTGAGTCCTTTGCTACAACACAAGAATTCAATTGGAACTACTACATTTCGTACTACCCACGACCGACAATAAGTTTGTTCGATTGTATTATATTTGAGAGAAAAATGTGAAATCAATTTACAGGGGAAGCTGTAAAGCTGGTGAATATTACAATGGTTGATATAACAAACGCAGTTCATTTCCTGATCAGGGTATCGTAAGAACGATCAGCTAACACCCCCATAATCCTCCGTAATGCAGACAACACAGGGGCCATTTCATTGCCCGATATTGCCTCATTGGCCGGATAAAACCAGACGACCCAGGGAATTAAAGTCAATTCACATGCACGTTCTTTATAGACATGTTAGAATGGCCAATTGTTTTGTACATCTCTCGCGAGTTTAACACACCATTGCGGCAATCAATGCTCCGTAATTGTGCGAGGCGCTATTGTGATGTACAGGTGAAAACAGATTTTAAGTGTCATTGTAGAGGTTTTAACTAGTTCTAGGTCACTTGTCTGACACTGGCAATAAAGTTCTCTAAAAAGATTTCATTTTCAATGGGGCATTAACGTTCTTGTTATGGTGGTAGTTCACTTCAAGGAGTGAATCATTTTATTACCTTAAAAATGGAAATTTATTTGTTCTTTCATTTGATGTCAGTTCATTTCACTATGGATTTTCTTCATGATATTTTTATTTTCAATTTAAAGTGCTGCAATAGCCAAAAAAAAAAAAAAAAAAAAAAAATATCGGAAGAATAGTAAAAAACATTGACTTTATTTCAAATTTGTGATCGATTGTATAAAATTATAATTGGTTAGAATCAGTCAAGAGTTAAATATTGTACTTAAGTTTCAACAAAATTAAAATTAAAATAATGAATATTACAATAAGTTTGGGAGCCAATAAGACAATTTTTTTCTTTCAAATTCACAATGAAATATTTAATGTTTAAATAATGGGAATATACATTAAAATGCAGATCATGGATGTTAATGATTACTGTTGCACTTAGCAATATGTTTTATAATCTCTAAACCATCCCATAGTTCTTGGTATTATGAAATCCTTAAGATAAGTTTCTTAATCCTTCAGTACTTGATGTACCCTTACATAACTCACATTAAGCCTTTTGATAAAGATGCACTTCATTAAGGCTACCATGCACACGTGAAATGTATTCTAATTTGTCAAAAGATTATGCTAACTTTGGTCCCAAAGTTTTCGAGAGCAGCTTTTCTTGTAACCCTGCATTATATAAGTGGACATTTCTGTTGACAAAATAGGATTAAGTTTGTTAAGTTAGAAATTAAAAGTACATTTTATTGATAGATCTTGTATTAGTATTACTTCTCATGAGCTCTTGAACTGGAGCCAGATTTCCAAATCAGAATCTAAGCGAACTGCACGCTACATTAATGAGATCCAGAGCATGTTTGCCAATAAAAAGGATTAACGTTTTGCTAATTTGCATTTAATATACCTCCTAAAACATGTGCTACTGACAGAATATCTGTCAATTTGAAATTAGAAAGTATAAGTTTAAACATTCATCTGAATTGTTCAGGGTGTGTGTTTTGTAACATCTGTTTCTATGGCCGTCTATGCTAGCTGTGTGCATCACAGTACCTGCCAAATAGCTGTTGCACTGCGATGTGTCTTCATGCAGAAGCCTGAAGTCTCTGTTTGAGTGAAAACCTTGAATATTTATCAGTGTGTTACAGTAGTCGTTTGTTCATCAGATGTACATGATTGAAATTTATTTGTGATTTATTTCTGTTAGATAGAGGATTATGGTTAATTTATTGAAGTATAGAGAATGAAATGATATGACAATGAAATGATATTTATATAAATTCAATAAGGTGTGGTATTTATCTACGTCCCTTCCCATAAATATATGAAAATTGAAATACTAAAAGAAATTTTCCTTTCGCTTCTAAGTTTCGTTTATGTATCTAATTGCATGGGTTCTGTAAAGCATTTTTAGGAGATCAAATTTCTATATCTAAAAAGGTTCAAAATTAATGTATTGAACCCTTTCAAATTCAGGGTCAATTTCTGGAAAAAGTTACCTAAAATATTCCACTATTGGAGTGTTCAAGATATTTAATAAACCTCTGTAAGGTGAAAAACTAATGTAGCAAATAAATCTTAAGAGATGAAAGTGTACATGTAAGACAATTGGAAATGGAAAAGAGAAGAGAACTGTAATCATGATCAGCATGAAAGACATTGACAAACCAACAATATAGTTATATATAAGTATTATAGCCGGCTGCATATCATACAATTCAGCACCAGAATACATAGGAATTGAAATGCTGTAGCAATATTCTAATAAGACTAATCATGCAGATTGATGTAGGTTGGTCTGACACCCAGCACAAAACTGGTATGTGTGGTTAAATCATTTAGTAAGGTCTTAATGTTACCTTCCCAATTACCATTAAGTATAGACATTCATTTAAAAAAAAAAAAAAAAAAAAACATGAAAATACATTTGTACCAATTTGTCCCCTTTAAAGCAGAAGAAAACATACAAAAGTATAAATTGTAAAATTGCTTAGACCTTAAATCCCATTATTCCAATTTATGATAAATTTATATACTGATGAGAGTTTTCAATGAGATAAAGTTGTACATGTATTTATTGACTGTCTTGAATTTTTCAGTCATTAGATGGGTTTGCTTTTGCCTTGGGTAACGATGGAAGATTCCTGTACATATCTGAAACAGTCTCTATTTATCTAGGGCTTTCTCAGGTAAGTAGAAGTCTTAAAGTTGTCAAGTTATCAAATAGAAACAACATTATTTAAAATCAATTTACCTCTTAGAAATTGATTGATTTATTGAAATAAAAAATCGAATTAAATTACAATTGGTTGACGTAAATCATCCTGTCATTGTTAATTGAACTGGAGAGGCTTCTGAGCACTGACCATGGTGGCTTTAGCTTACATTTTTTAGCCCCTCACTAAGGTACATGCTGAGTTCTATTGTGACCAGAATTTATGTACTTATGTATTTTAAGAAGTTGTCAGTGGTTTAATTAGTTAAGATAAAAAACAGCAATAATCAATTAATTGATAATACCATCAATTGCTATGATCAATCAACAAAGAAATGAATTGGAAAATTCTCATCAGTCATAAGACATTTATTATTACAATGCAGAGTAAGTGTTGGTGGATTCAGAGTTATAACATCATCAAGGTGATTTATGCATTTGAGAGATGTGCAACTCGTACAGCAGTTGCTGTTGTTGGTGAATTGCTGTATGCTGAGTTGAAATTTAATATAGACTTTTTAAAACAATATTTCAAACAATTTAGCAAAGTCATTTGAACTGTGAAATAGGACTTTGAGTAATGAAATCAAAGGAATTGTTCAAAAACAAGTCATAGCCTTCCGGTAATATTTGCAGGCTTGATGTTTGCAATTCCCAGAAAGGGTGTAGATAGAATGTTACAAGGCAGTTTACAGTGTGTGTAATGACGTAAAACAAATTAAACAACTATTGCTTTGGCCTAGTGATTTGCAATATTATTTAGAGCATGGTGCACTTTTATTAGCCAGTCTTCCTGTATACAGATTTAGAATAAATCGCACACATATACATCACAATGATGAGGCCCTTAGGCCTGTCACCAAAGTTTGTCAATTTGCATTCCATATTTATGGATTGTCATTTGATATTTGCTTGAAATAAACTCTACATAGAGTGATCACGCTGACAGCTTCTTATTTTACCAATAGTTGAATGCATAACCTAATGTGCCCTGCATCTATAGATGAAATTCCTAGATGGAAATTAATCTTTTAAATCCTTTTAGAATTTAAATAGTTGCTTTAAGTAAGCGGAAGGAGGTTAGATAATCGTTTGTAATGAGAGATATTATACAGTTTATACAAGTGTCATTGTTAATATGTAGATCAGCATGACGTATTGTTGGATGAAAAAGTATAATTTAAAGAGACGCAAATTGAAGGGTTTAGATTAAGACAAAGTAGAACTTAAGAATTTTCTTTTGTTTGTAAATTTGATGGAGTTCAAGTTTAATTCAGATCATATACCGGGTAATTATGCACTTTGATAGGCATTATGCAATCAGAGATGCCACTTTGATAATCATTATAAAATTGGCTTTCTCATACAACTTAATGCCAGAAATTAAAACCTTCTACAATAAATTTATATGTAAAAAATTATCTATATACATTGAGAATATGAATTATGATAGGAAGCATAAAGATATAAGAGTATTATTAAAGAGTTAAAAAACCCAGAAAAAATGTCAACTTGATTGTATTTTTGTGGAGATAACATTTTGAAACAGCATTAAACAAACACAGCATTATATTATTTATTCTTCCTTCCATGAAATATATTTTGATCATTATTTATTACATGCGTACAAAACAATGTCTTAGTTTTGTGTATAAGAATTTTAAGAAAATGTGACATCAATAGTCATGAAATTAGTAAGAATATTTCATTTCATTTTTTTTTTTAACTTGCAATTTAATAAGAAGAACACTAATTTTCTATTATGGGACAAGTTATGGATCAAAGTGTGCTTTTAAATATATATATTTCTTGATGAAAAGTTTATAGACAAGCATTTATTTTAATTTGTTTTGAAACTTTCTGAATTTAAATTTTTATCAAAAAAGAGATCAACAAATTATACCCAAAAGAGTCTTATAATTTCTGCAGTTTTTGCTCTCCCATATATAAAACTTTCAAAATTAACAACTTGTGACAATTAGTGTTCATCGATAATATCTGAGAACTGCAAAACTTCCTTTAATGGAATAAAAACATCATAAATCTTGCCAAAGAGGATTTTCCAAATGCTGTGTTGTAATCCATCATTAAGCCCTTGTTACGGATTAACAGGTTTAATGTTAGATGTCGTTACACGACACTCAAGTTTGTCACCGCCAAGTCCAGTATGACCAACTGACTTGTCTGTATGCATACCAATAAGATGGCAATCTCCATTAACTAAATACCATCATCTATAACACATCTTGAAAACCGCGACTTAAGTTATTATTGTCTGGACGATTGCTTTGAATCAAATCAATTGGACGAAAGCAGAGAAAATTGTCAACTCACTATCATTGCACTGTAGCAATTGCTTCAGTTCGACAGTGCCAGTTGATGAGTTGAAAATTGTCAAGACGTAAAATGACATACAAAACGAATGCTGATGTCCAAAGAAAATAGTCTTTTCCAATCTCTCCATCATCTGTTTGGTGCGTTTTTCTCATTTACATATTCATAGGACAAGATTCAATTAAGAACATAATGTTATTATAACGGAGATGGATAGTTCGCCTGTCATTGACAGCGGGGTCAACATGGCGATTGATGTCTTATCGCTGGCCCCTAGGGACCCAGCAGTAATTTGCTGCCATTAACACCTTTACATTCAACAAGGAACGTGGCGAAATGAAAAGGCGAAATTTACATATTTGTCTTGTTGTGTCTTATCACTCACACCCCGTAAAACCCCTGTAGGGCAATTGCTGTCAGTTTTGTAAGCTATCTTAGGACATTGAAAAGGAGGTTATTTCTTTTATGTATTGAGATATTTACATAAAAGAAATCTGACAAAGTTGTCATTATGTGTATTTCGGGTGTCATAATTCTTCAAGTGTGGCTGTGGAGTGATTGTGCTGTGACGACATTTCATAATTGGCAACTTGATCAAGTAAGCAACAAGTACATGCACACCTAAAACATGTGACAAAAGTTAGGTACATGTGTCTTTTTAGAAATAGAGACACTTATGAGTACCTTCTTTAAACAGTCCTTGATAATAAGTAAAGGGTCTTGCAAAGTCCTTGAATGGACATATTTGAGCTATTTATTAAAAAAAAAAAAAAAAAAAAAAAAAAAAGAAAATTATTCCAAAAAATAATGTAAAAGTTATATCCACATTAATTTATATAACTATTTTTAGAATTAATTGATTAAAGTCTTTAAAAATTAAGTACTGTATAGCTAGTGGCCACGAAAGTTAAGAGTTAAAAGTTCCTTAATTTTTACTTAAATATTAAAGCCTTTCAAAAATTAAGTACAGTGGCCATTGGAGTTAAGAGATAAAAACGTCTTAAATTTTTGGCTTAAAATATTGTATTTGAACCCTCTAAAGAATAAAGCATAATTGTGAGTACTTATATAGACTGTAGTAGAATTGCGTTACTGTTATCTTTGCTCAAGTCCTTATCGCCGACAACTAATATCAGCAAGGCTGTTGTGACCACATGAACTGCTTCTATCAGCAAACACCTGGCCGTTCACCTAGTTTTAGGCGAATTTGACCCATTGAAGGGTGAATTAAATTGACTGCTTGAGAAATGATGGAGTTTTTTTTTTTCACAACCCCATGAATGAAATAACACTTCATTAACTCCCTATCACTGCACAGAACACTTAGCTGTGATGGAAACAGTAAGGCCCCTAAATTCTTCACTGTGACCCCCATTTTATGCCCTGATAAGGACCCAAGGCTAGATTGTTCTGGTAGCTCTTATCAGTGTGTTGGTGTGTTAGGCCAAATGTTTTTTCAATTGTTTGATGTCCTCTGTGTTCAACCTACTGTAATCATACTTGCCAAGTCTCCCTATTTAGGAGGGAGACTTCAGATTTGTGACCCTCTTTTTTACTTTTCATATCTTCAATATTCCATAAATCTTGTTTAAATATCAAGTCAAATTAATTTGTTGCATGAAGCAACTAAGAGTATGCCATTTTAGACTATTATTTGAAAAAAGGACGCATTGTTACTAATGTTAGTACTTTTGAGACAATTTTAGTTAAAGACACATAATATCTTCCCCATGAAAAGTTTGCAAATATATATGTGTAATATTTATACATAATAATAAAGTAAAATGCATTGAACAGCTCTTGCTAATCAGCATGTAAATATTATGAACTTACAGTGTTTATAGCTGCTAAGAGGTTTTAATTTTTTCTCAAATTAATTTTTATTTAAGTTTTCTGTTTGGCAATCAAGCAAACTAACCACTTTACACTTTACCAAAGCTGATCAAATTCTTTCATATAGATTGGTGTGGAAGTGGGTTAGGTTTATCAAACAAAGAGATATTCAAAACCAGAATTAATGATGAAGCTATTTGTTATCAGAGTCTTTTTCTTGGACAACTCACCAATCAAAATTGGTAATTTTGGTGTGACAGATAGTGAATAGCCACATTGCACAGCAGAGCTTCTTTGTGGTCTGAACTTTTTGTTTTCCTCTTGGAAAAGGATTTCGTGAATCAATAATTTTGAAAAAAGAACTTCCTTAATGGATCAAATCTGTTTAACATTTACAGTTAACTCAGAACTGTGAATGATAATAAGACTCCTTTTGAAGTGCATAGCCTTAAAAAAAATAAAAAAAACCAACAAGGCTATTTTCAGTCACGATTTTGAACCTGTAAAAGAAAGTTATCTTTAACTGATAATTCATTTTCTATATTCATTTTATGTGTATGAGGTTTCTGAAGATTGGCCATTATTTTTAACGATGCAAATTTAAGTTGAGCTAATTATTTTATCAAAGAAGATTTTGAAAATCAATCATTTCAGATTTGTTTTCTTCTGCAGGTTGAGGTGACAGGAAGTAGCATCTTCGACTATGTCCATCCACAAGATCAGCAGGAGTTAGCAGAACAGCTTGGTCTCGGCTTCCCGAGCATTATATATCAAGATGGTAAATATTGACACCCAAATGTGATGTTATGTTATATTTTCAGTCCTAGATAAGTCACATCATCATTTAGAATAGTATCCTTTCATTGATATTCATAAAAAAAATGCTGTGTTTTTCTTGAAATATTTGGGGAAAAATAGAAATAGCTAATCTTCTTGCTCCCTGCTAAGTGCTCAGCATTACTGGATTGGAGGAGGATTGGTTGGCTCAGTATCAGTATGTTGTGACCGAGTGAAGTATCAGGTGAATGTGTCTGCAACGTGATATTTCATTGAGACAACACTCTAATTAAGTTATCGTAAGTCAGGGCTCGACAATAACGCTCGTCGGATTGTCCATTACCAGCTAATAAATAAGGCCAGACAAGTGCATGTAACAGTTGTTACTATGTACTTGTCCAACGGGACACTTGTCCAATGGGACAAGTTAAATATTATGTAGTGCAAGTAAAAATAATTGTCAATAATAAAATATCTTAGCCAATTTCTCATCTTAAAACATTGAAACAGAGACAATAAACACAAAATCTCTGCTGCTGTACATAATCTTATGATCATGGAGAAGTACGATGTCTTCCAAAAGAAATGTTTTCCGTCATCAAAGCGCTTTCAGTAAACAGGATATTTTTAATCGTTTAACAAATCATGATTCACCAATGTCTTCAACAAAAACAATATGGACTAATGAAGTTTGGGTTTACCATAAGTATATGGCTAGAATTTATGTAAAGAAAAGGGAATGTCTTTTTCAACCTTCATGTGTTCAAGAATTTACTGCCAAGATTTGAGTGTACTGGCTGACCAAGCATGTCTTCAGTAACTTTGTGCTGAAATTATCTTTCAGAAAGTAGATAAAAATCTTCAAATGTTATGTTAACGTAAAGACTTAATAAATACAATTACAAAAGTTAACATACATCAAAAACAAACACACGTAAGGCTTCTGGAGACTGTTTCAATTTTTCATCTAATTTAAATATTAATTAAAATATTCGAATATGGAGGTTAAAAAAGTTACTTTTACACAGTACAGGACAAGTGAAAAAATACCCTGTAGAGCCCTGTAAGTGTGCACTGTTACAAGCAGACACCATCTCAACTTATTGTAGAGCCCTGTAAGTGTGCACTGTTACAAGCATACACCATCTCACCTTATTGTAGAGCCCTGTAAGTGTGCACTGTTACAAGCAGACACCATCTCAACTTATTGTAGAGCCCTGTAAGTGTGCACTG
>JAUMGZ010232581.1:0-10974 GCA_032359645.1 Pododesmus macrochisma
CATCGTATAAGAGCCATAAGTGCTAATGCGATGACTGGTAGAAGCAGAATGCTTACGAAACCAGTAAACAGTAAGTATAAGTATTTTCTAGTGGCGTCGACAGAGTCAACATTTAGATTTAGCTCCAACTTTTCTGTTTTTAGACTATTTCTTGAAAAGTACTTGTAAGTGCTAGGGCATTCATACTTGAATCATAGAACTATCTATGAACACATGCATGCATCACATTAAATTTCTTGCTCTACATACATGTCCTTTGAAAAATATTTTCAAAAAAAAATAATTTTTTCCTGCCTACCTCTACCATGCCTACTTATAAATTAGGTACCATATATTTTCTTAGGATGAAAGTTTCTAACTGTGATGGAAGGGAAAGCTTATATTTATATTTGTATTTCATATATTGATTTAATGAGCAACCAGCAGGTAGACTTTGGACTTTATTTTATATTTGACTTTATATTAGGCAACATTCTCTTATAAAGCTTGTATAAAATTTATATAGTACTGAAATAGATTTTTGACTGTGAAAGGTTTCCCAGCTAATTGTAAATGTTTGCTGTGTGATAACCTACGGTACATATTATGTGTCTTTGTTGAAGTTATGCTGTATCATGAGTGAAGTTTAAAACAAACTGTCAGTCACATGTACTTCATTGTGATTGAAATATATACAGAATATGGGTACATTATACAGCATATTGATAGTAAATCTACAAGTAATGCCTTCTAGAAACCCTGAATGTGTTCCTCTCGATACAGTTTCTCGTTAGTTTCATGTAAAATTTTGAATTATCAAAACATACCGGTAGTATCAAATCTTCCCAAAAAAGGTTGCAGTTGAAAGTTAATTGTTTAATCATTTGTATTTTGTAGTGTAAGTTGTGTAACTACCACTTTAATTTGTACTACATGTTGTACTAGTATAAAGTGTATGGATGACAATTGTGTGTTTTTGGTAGGCTCAGGTTCATTCTTTAAAATGAGGTAATCTTCAATTCTCACTGCCTGCTATTGGGGCTAGTGCTTTACTTCTACATGTACAATTAGTATGTGGGTGACCATTGTGTTTGGTAGAGTAAACACTGCTTTTACATGTATATGTGGGCGACCATTGTGTTTTATAGAGTAACTACTACTTTACTTCTACATGTAGTTTGTGGGTGACCATTGTGTTTTATAGAGTAACTACTGCTTTTACATGTATATGTGGGCGACCATTGTGTTTTATAGAGTAACTTCTACTTTACTTCTACATGTAGTATTGTGGGTGACCATTGTGTTTTATAGAGTAACTACTGCTTTTACATGTATATGTGGGCGACCATTGTGTTTTATAAAGTAACTACCGGTACTACTTTACTTCTACATGTAGCATGTGGGTGACCATTGTGTTTTGAAATTGTAGAGTATACATTGTAACTACAGCTATATATATATGAACCATTGCGCTTTAAAGACTAATTACAGTGCTTAACTCCATATATATATATGGTTTTGAAGAGTAATTACAATACATGTAGTTTACTCTATATATGGGTGACTACGTCACTTGGGTGCAGTATTGTTGTTTGGTTACCTGCATACTGTGTAAACAGAGTCATGTATATCTCGGTCAATTTCATTCAACTTTTAAGCAAATCTTTGTATGCGTCTGGACAAAGTGTAATACAGTCCTTTTAACAGTCAGTGCCAGTCCTTTCATAAAAAGCATTATACAGATATGGATCATTAAGTCTAAAGATCTTTCTAAATATATAAATAAATTATCTTTAGCCTACTGGTTACCGTAAAGATCTATTGAATATTTGTATATACAAGTTTAAAGCCGACATTGATTTGTCCTTGTTGAAAATCTAACCTGAAAATGCGTTTTTGTAAGTGTAATGATTATTGTACTGGATATACAAATACATATTTATGATGGATCTTGCTTTGCGTAATTTTGTCATATTTAAATATGTACATGTAAAGAGTCTTTAAGTGTTTTAAACTCGGTTATCTAGAAAATCTTTATACTGTATATAAAATTCTTGTCTAACTCCACTGGGACCTAAGACTCATAATGCAGAGTTTACAAATATATATGCAAGCACATTTGATGAAATATTTACTGAAGTGATAAAGAATAATTGACTAGATCAAGTGAAACACAGATGCGCACACAGACTTAAAATTAAATTATTTAGAAGCATATTGTTACAAGGATTTAAAACGTTTGTTTACTTCATTTTAATGTCTTCCTGCAGCTAGTGCTGTTGGCAGGCTTCCAATATCCACATATTTTGTAAATTTCATTTTTTTTTTGTAAGTGATGCTTACTTACTAAGATTTATATTAAGTACTACTTGATATTAATGCACATATGTTTTGTGAGTTTCCTGTTTTCATAGAAACAAGACCAAAATAAAGTGCATACTTATATGAGTTGTAAATCGTTGTTATGAAAGAATTGGGTCAGTCTTTAAGTAATGTGTATGTAAGTATATGAACTGTGGGGGTACGAAGCACAGAAGCACAGATAATGATTATCCATGTTATTGTTATAAATAATTTTATTGTTTGTAAATGTAAGAAATATTTTAAGTTGATGTAAAAGATGTGCATGCAAGAAACAAATTCAGGAAAAATTTCAAAACAAAATTCAAAACTTATTAGCAATTCACTAAATTGTGATTATACATACTAGTTCACTGTATCCTATTATCTTCATAAATGAAGTCTTTGTATATATTTTGATATATTAAATTTGATATGTTTAATTATTTATATTGTACTTAAAACGAACAAACATTGTATCTTTATTTAAATTCCATTTTATGACAAACACTGATTTAAAAATGGGCATTGTTAAATGTCGTTAGAATGCACACATGCTTATATACTGGTAAACATAGATATTGTATTCACAAGTACACACACACTTAGCATTCCAACCAGCTATGTCCATACATTAAAAGGTTTAAATTATTCATCATCTGTTATTCGTCATACACTTTTATACAGAAGTAAAAAAAATCACATTTACATGAGAGAATATTAACAGTGACCAAATTATATACATGTATACTGACAAACAAGACATGCTGTCAGGATTTAACAGAATGATAAATGGATTAAACATGTTTACGAAGTTGAAATGTCTCCAGTATAATTATTTTTAGTTTGTATTTAAGGTATTTACTGTTACAATGTATATATAACCTTATGACATACTGACCTCAAAGTAACCTTTTGAGTGCCATTTACAACGCTGTTAATTAATGTACATGCATATAAGTATTCTGGTATTTCCAATGATGCTACAGCTAGCGCAGGTGCTATCACAGCCAAACAAGACATGTTTAACATTAAACATCCAAATCATTGTTTAATTAATACCAATAATATAAAGTTTGAAAGTTGTTTTTAATTATGGGCATGCATATATGGCATACACATTTTAATCTGTTAATAACTTCAAACTAGCAGAGATAATTCTGAGAGGGGATTTGGGACAGTTGGCCTCCTTCAATTTAAATTGTCCTTCTCAAAATTGTTTAGGGGCCAATTTTGTACTCAAAATTCATATAAAAATATTGTTTAGTCAAGAAAAACAGTTCGATTGCCCTCACCAATTTCTGACCTCTGCACTAGTACTTGCTAGTTGACTTCTTGGTAGGAGGGATAATCCCTGGTTCTACTTGTTCCATTGTATTTGCAATTTTGTTTATAATATTTTTTTCTGAAATGAGAAAATTTTGTTACTTTTCCAGGAATTATACATAACAATGTTCCCAGTATGCAGAATGAATGCTTTGACAGAGTACCAAACTGCCAGGCAGAAACAGGTAAACATATAAAATTGTCATTACTGTACAAATGTATATATACTATGCTATACATATCCATCTGAATCTACAGTTTTCTTCTCAAAGATTAAACGCAATCCTTTGCTAGTGTACTGTACTTCAGAATTCAATAAATGAGGAACTATTACCTGTAAGATATATACTCAGGTAATGAACTGGTGAAAGATCTTGGGTATATATCACTAAGTTCGACTTATGGCTAATACAGACTCTTTGATCTCGGGTTTTATATTACAGCTGTAACTTAGCTAGCCGTATGTTGCCCTCTGAGACTGTGCATGTGACCTGAACTCTCTTTACTATATGAATATCTGCAAATGAGTATAAAGACATATCGAAACTCAAAGTCAATAAAAAAAAAAAACAGTTTGAAACATGAATGAGATAAATATTGATTTGTACAATATGGACACAATTAACACATATTTCTATAAATATTTACTCTCACAAGAGTAGAAAATTCCTATTGAATCCTAAGGTCCTACAAAAAGTTTTAAACAATCTTTATTTTTGTATATTAATTTATTTGGACAATTTGTAGGCTAAAAAATGAATGGGTTTATATGGTATGGATTAGTGTTAATAATCTGGCACAATTGTACGTAGTAAGCCTGCTGTTGTACAACATTATCGTCACATCAGATAAATACATTATTTAACTGCTTGTAAGTCTATATGTTACACCATTTATGATTGCAAGTAATTGGTTTCTTGTATCGTATTTACCATGATAAACATGAACATATTGACATATAGTGCTGTGATATAGAATAGATGTAGGGTGATCAAGTATCATGGTTATAGATCTGAGTTGGATAAATCTATAAAGAAAGGTCATGTATTTGTCACATGTACTGGTACATATATTGATATAAAACATAATGAACACAAAGTAGTGATGGGCTGATAATTGGTAGTTATCAATTAATTAGTAATTGACATGTAGTGATTCCGATAATCATTTATGAATTTCAATGATCAGTTGAACTATAAATATTATTTATTTTCTGTGTTTTATAAAGCATATTGTTTTAGTTTCCTTAGATATTGATGTCTGAAGCTTATAACAGATTGGTTTATTTATATCAAAAAAGCTATGAAAAAAACATGCTCTTAAACTTATATCAACAATGCTTTTCGTGAAATAACTGATTAATATTGCAAGTGGTCAAAAGAGCCGTCAGAAATTGTCAACAAAAGAGGAGACAGCGTGTTAAATAAATGCATTAATTAAGCCGATTATTAATTGGTAAAATCGCATTGGCTGGAGCAATCCATTCCAACCGATAATCAAATATGATATCCAACCAATGTCCCATCAGTAATACAAAGTCACATTATAACTAGTAATGCCATGGAGAATCATCATGCTTAATATAGTAACAATTAAGCTATCAGTATCAGTGACAACCTCAAGTAATATGTGAGTAAAATAATATGCTTGAAAGAGCTGTTAGACTTACATTAACTATTACAAATGTATTCAACTCAGGAAATCTTGTAATTACCGTATTATTATGTATTTAATACAGGACATCTTGTAACTTCACTTTGTATTCAAGACAGGACATCTTGTAAGTAATAAATCAACTAAAATAAATTGTTTGTAAATTAAAGCTATATATATGTGAATATTGTTTTTCAGAACACAATCATTGAATCAAAAATTTATCGTTCTTATATTTACCAGCACAACAAGAACAATTACAACAACAACAACAGCAGCAATTACAACAGCAGCAACAACAACAACAACAACAACAGTTGCAGCAACAGCAGCAGATGCAACAGCAACAACTACAAGAACATCAACAGCTGCAGTTGTTGCAAAGAAAACTTTTAAATGGACAAATCCCTTCAGACCTTCAGCATGTTAAAATGGAAATATTTTCTGATTTGTTATTAGATGATAAAATCACTCAGCAGGGTTTGCCACAGACAATGTTTACGAATTCACATATCAACCAGCAACAGACTACACAGTGTGACCTTACACAAGGTCACCAACTCAGTAGTGAAAGTGTACATACTCAATATAACGATCAGGTGCAACAGGACACGAAAATAAATCTGATGTCCCCTGGCTCGGAAGCATTATCTACGCCACAACATATTAACGTGGTGTCACCTCCATCAAATGTGTTGAATACCCACCCACAACAGTCATCCCCACAGATTGCCATGAATGGACATGGTTTGAACTTGTCTCAACAGTTAGATTCCCAGGAACAACAGAATTCTGGATTAGATAATGTGACGTTATTCAACGATCAGGACAAGTTATTAAGTCCCATTCATATATCTTTATCTGACAGTGATCAGCACATTACATCTTCAGAGTTACCTAACTTTGGGACGTCTTTCCGTGATAGTGATGCCCTGCCACAAGAATCATCTGTTCTTCATCAAATGTTGACCAGTGGTCACTCAGACTTCTTATCTAGTGACATCCGTGGTAACGAAAGTAGCCCTGACGTTATGTCCAGTCCTGATTATCCAAATGTGGACTCCCCCTCTTCTCTCTCCTCCCCAGGAAGTGTTCTCCACGTGGACACTAATACACAATCAACTTTAATTAGTCGCTCGGAACAACTCAATCTTGACTCGGAGCCAATATGGCCACAAGTGTTTGATTTACAAAGTGAATCTAATAAAGCTTTAAAAACGTGTTTAAATTCTGATGCTCCCTCTGTTATAGCCATCAGTGATAATAGTCAGGGTGAGGAGAGTGATTTTGAGTCTGTTGACCCTAGTTGTGCGACGTCAGATTTTAAATTTGAAATCTTTGGTAAGGATAAGTCTGGGAATCAAGGCTTTATGGGAGGTGATAATGATCTAAACCTTGGGAGTACTGCTATATCAAGTCAATCCATTGTACAGTAAGTATTACAATCATCATATACTTGCCAACTTTTCAAAATTTTCACGAGGGAGATATCATGTGTCTTTATCTTGAATTGTCTTTAAAGTACTTACAATGCACTATATTGGGTATATAATAGTCTTAAATGACATACTTCCTGTTGCCTCATGTAATGTATTAATTTGACTTGTGATAAAACAAGATTTATGGAAAACTTAAGATAAATCTCATTGTTTTCATCTTGAAACCATTAAAGTCATATTGTTTGTGTAAAGCATCAAATATCTTGTCACTGCATGGGAAAAATTATTAGAATGTAATTTTTGTGCGTATATGACTATATCATTTGTTGAAATTCTGAGCACTTTGAATTTATGGGTCATTCCTGGCCTAGCCTATGTAAATTAAAGGGCAAAGTTAATATGTTATATATATATACGATGCCTATAAAACTGATTGATGACTGAAGGTTATATGTAAGGTACAAGACAGAAACTGTAAAACAGTTCTAAGATTAACTCATATTTCACTTTACAACATTAATTTATTACAATTAAAATGTTGAACTTTGGATATGAAGGGAGCACACAAGGATCCTTTCTGTGGAAGAAACCAGAATGCACGTCAGAAGATTTTATTATTTTCGTGGCTTAATCTTGATTCTTAAGTTTTAATTTGTCCCCTGAATGTTCACATAAGGGTACACGTCCTTGCAATTGCATTAATATTAGACAACTGCAAATGTCACAACCCAACTTCAAGTACTGAACCCTGGAAGTCTATCGTCAGGTGATAATTATCAGGTTAATACATGAAAATTATGAATATCCTGTTTAAGAAAATAAATTGACCGATATACAATATTTATATGTTGTTGAAATTAAGATAAGTCAAATGATAGAGACAAATAATTGCAGCAATATCAAACATGGACATATATATATACTTAATGATTGTAATGAAAACTGTTCACATTTTAACTTGTCGTTCTGTTTCTTTATCAAGAAGTGTAGCTTCACCACCACAAGACAATGGAGATATGCCGCCACCAAAGTCTGTCCATGTTACAAGGTCACAGACCATCAACAGACGAGTAAAGGAGCCCAGTCTCAACCAACAGTACCCAAGTAAGGTCCATCGTTACGAGTTAAAAATCGCCGAGCAGCCAGAGGATCAACACAGGGCGCGCTACTTGACCGAGGGAAGTAGAGGGGCTGTAAAAAACAAGGCACAAGATGGCCACCCTGTCATCACAGTAAGGAGTATATTCTAAACTTCATTACCTGTCAATTATGCATAGATATGCAGACATCGCAACATTTTGTTGAAATAGGGCCATTTTAGGGCAGTTGGAGCATGGAGACCTAAGTATGACAAACACATTGACATGTCCATATTTATATTACCCTGTTCTCTTCACAGAGCGGGGGAATATATTGTCTGCATACTTGGAGGTTATTTTGAGATTTCTAGTCTTTCATACAGGCGCGGTGGTCGAGTGGTAAGCGTTTTCGCCTCGAGTCTGTACACTGGTGAAGAGAGTCCGCTATCACGGGTTCGAATTCTGGTGGCGCCATATCCCAAGACGTTAAAATTAGGCACTCTTCTTGCTCCCTGCTTAACACCCATTATGAATGGGAATGAGAAGGACTGGTTAGGTCGGTGTCAGTATAATGTGACCGAGTGAAGTATCGGGTCAATGTGTGCGGTGTGATATTTCAGTGAGACAGCACTATAAAGTCGCCATAAGTGCACACTGTCGCAAGCAGACACTGTCTCGATATGACCTATCCATGAGTTAAAGGGACGCTAAACCCCAATAAAACAAACAATCTAGTCTTTTATGTTCATTAAAAGAAAATTAATTTACTTAAAGCAAATAAGAATTCTAGTGACTTAAAACTGTCTAATTATCTCAAGTATATATACAAGCTATACAAATTCAAGTGATCAAAGTTTGACTGTATGTACATTTTGAAAGCTAGATAATTATGTGATAGAACATCAACCAGATCTATTCAATGATTTTAAGGCCTATATTTCATATTGTATCAAATTTATTTTAATTATATAACCACTCTTTTATTTTCAGTTAATTGGAACAAATGAGCCAGCTGTGCTTCAGGTATTTATAGGGAATGATAGTGGACGAGCAAGACCTCATGGCTTTTACCAGGCTTGTAAAGTATCTGGCAAAAATTCAACACCTGCACGAGAAAAAGATGTAGATGGCACCACCGTTATAGAAATGGAATTCACCCCACAAGCTGAGCAGTCTGCAACAGCATCGTATGTGCTAAGTGTTAAATTAATGATTAAGCAATTTAGAAATTGTCTGTAGTCTATTCACCATCGGGTAAAGTAATGGCATTTAGGATACTGTTTTCTGTTCATATCTAGACAATTGCATCTGTGTGTATAAAAACTACCATATCTAGATCATATTTATACCACCGGGTAAAGAAATTATTAGCATTTAGGTTACTCTTGTTTTCAGTTCATAATTAGATCAACGCATCTGTGAAAATAACCATAGACGTTGACAAAGAGGTTTACTGTAAAGTTTATAATTTGTTAATTCTAATATAAATGCATACATACAAATTTGACAGTACTGAACATTGTTTATAGCTCAAAGATTGTATAAAGTGTCCCTTACACTTCTTCACATTTACAAAGAAACAGAGTTAATATATATTAAGAAAATTTGGTTGTCAAGTTACAAAGCCTTTGGCCAATGCCGCTTAGCATAGCAATGACCCATATATTGGTTTAATCACAGGACCACCACAATCCCAGAAAAGGTTGTGCAAACGTACAGTTCATAGCATGTATGACTTTATAAATAAAGACTCTAAGATATTATCATTAAATCATCATTGATAAGGCTAGTATCCTCAGCTTGTACTTGCTTCAAAGCTGTTTATTCCGTTAAATGTAATTGACTATTTCAGAATTGATAATTTTGGTATCTTAAGCTTGTATAAATTTACTTCATAGTTGTTTATTCTGTTAATTTTTCAGAATTGATAATGTTGGTATCTTAAAGCTTAGAAATGCAGACGTGGAACAGAGGATAGGATTGACAAAGGCTAAAAAGAAAAGTACAAAGGCTCGAATGATATTCAGAGCCCTATTCAAAAAGGCAGATGGAAATATTCAGACATTACAAGTAGCATCCTCAACAATACTCTGTAGTAAGTTTGTGTATCTGCATTTCTTCACTTTCTTTGACCTGGATCAGTTTTCGTTTATAAATGGAAAGGTATAACAGTAACACATGGTAACCAGGTGTTGATTGTAAACTTCAATTGGTCTTCATTTTTTGCTTCATCAAGTCTATTATACCCATCCCATACTTGCCAAGTCTCCCTATTTAAAAGTTTACCTTCATTTTTGACTTTTTGTATCTTCAGTTTTCCATAAATCTTGTATTAATCTCAAGTCAAATTAATGCATGGTAAGAATCATCTGAAAGCATGTCATTATAGACTATAATTTGCCAAATAGGGTGCAAGTGCAAGGTTTAAGTACTTTTTAGACAATTCTAAACTAAGACACATGATGTCTCCTCCATGAAAATTTGAAAAGATGTGAAAAAAATATGCTATCCATTTATGATTCTCACATTGACCCCATGATACATTGAAGGTATCCATCCCTGATGTGATATTGAACATCTCTGATCAAGAATTGGTTCACATATTCACCAGTTTGATTTATAGTTTAAATTTCCAGTAAAATCTTTATATTTAGAAGTACCTACATGACTTTAACTGTAATTCTTGCTTATTCAATGTTACTTTAGCTCAACCTATCGGACAACCTGAGATTTGTAAAATGAGTCGCACAGAGGCCACAGTCGATAGTACAGAGGAACTTTTCTTGATTGGTAAAAACTTTATAAAGGGGACCAAAGTTTTCTTCCAGGAATTGTCTGCCGATGAGACGCAAGCAATTTGGGAAAAAGAAGCTGAGATTGACAAGGATTATTTTCAAATTGTATGTTTATATTATTGATTATTACAATCATAAATATTTTTTGAATCGTTCATCCTGCTTTAACCAGGAATTCAAATATGTTCAAAAGTTAAGGATACTAGAGACGTTAATTTTTTCTAAACTTTACATGACAATTCTCAAAAAGTATTCACAATAGACCAAATAAAGTATATATCTTTAGAAAGCATTCTTTATTTTCTATCTAAATGCGTAAGTTTGAAAAGTCTCGGACATCACATTAAAAGAATAGAACTAATT
>JAUMGZ010232591.1:0-10974 GCA_032359645.1 Pododesmus macrochisma
GCAACTGGAAACATGAAAATTGGACATAACCTAGTAGCATTAAGCTGAAAATAGTGGCTAATACGTGGTAGATTCATAGATTCCACATAAAGTTAAGTATATGATAAATTACATTGATGAACAATCAGTGTGCATGCAGAGTTACGACAGCAACACCTATGACATAAGGCTGTGAGATCTGATTGGTAACCATGACATCAGTCCTTGTGGTCTGACTTGTAACCATGACATCAGGCTTTATATATTACCTTTACCATGACCTTTAAGGGATCTTGTAGATTATACCAACAGACTATAAGTGTCATGCTACTGTGTGACAAATCCCTTATGAATAGGAAACTTATTAATCATAACCTTGTTGTGGAAGCGAGGGAACATTCTACTTGAACATTTTGATTGATAGGGCAACCTTATTCAAGAATCTTGATCTTATGAAATGGTCTTTCAAAGGTGTGTTTTCTTTTCACCCTAAGTTAAACACAATTGTATAGGCGAGATAAATAATATTCTTTGTTCTGTTGATCCTATTTCTTCTTGTTTTTTCCTCAATGTCATTGCTACATATCCTACAGCTTAGGAAAACAATATTTCACAGTAAGTGTCCATAAAATTGTTTTGCTTATAACTGTGCTATATATATATATATATCACTTCGGTCAAAAATGAAACCACACCAAGGCAATTTAATTTCAACACAGCCTTATGATAAGTTCAACTATGCAAAACATGCCACGGTATGAAACGCCATAGATGTCTTAAGGATACGAATCGATTGTTACTGGTCACGAAACTTTAAAACAGGTGTAGATGTTATGTTACAGTGTCTAAAACCCATTATAACGGGTGCAGATTTTATGTTATAGTGTCTAAAACTTATTATAACGGGTCGCGAAGTCATTATCACGGGTGTAGGTGTTATGTTATGGTGTACAAAACTTAATATAACAGGTCACGAAATTATTATTACGGGTGTAGATGTTATGTTATAGTATCTAAAACCCATTATTTCGGGTGTAGATTTTATGATATAGTGTCTAGGACTTAATATAACAGGTCGTGAAGTTATTATTATAGGTGTATACATTTGAACGTATGTTACAATGTGCCCATACAATGTTATCGTGTGCCAATTTTATTGCATGATATGTCGCAAAGTTATGTAGATTGTGACGGAAAAGTACGGTGGCCGATATCAGCCAGCATAATACAACTCAAAAAGTGTACAGGAAAAAATACGGTGTCCCGTTGGGTCCATTGCGGCATACTAATCAAATTAAGTAAAGTCGAAACAACGAAACTACAAGTTGTTTCGACTTTCCTTAACTTAAAATAATTATATATTGGCTTTGTCTGTAAGACACACATCATGCCCCCGCGAGATCTACCTCAATTTCTGGTCTTCTTGTATATGAAGAATTCAAAGACACAACATTTGATTAAATTTATAAACATGTACGAATTAGTTATATGAAGTAGATGGCTTACAACATTAAATATCTTGTAAAATAAAGTTGTTTTAGCTTGAAAACAATAAGATGAGTAAGACAAACAATCATGTATGTATAAGTGCAACTTTATTAAAATTAACCGACTTCAATAACCCGTAATTTTGTGAATAATTAAAAAAAAATCAAAATCCTGAAAATATGCACAACTTTGTTATATGTTTTAATATGCTGTAAAATTAAAAGGTTCTAGCTTGGAAATTGTAACAGGAGTTAGGTGACAAAACATTTACCCTACATACATAATTTAACAAAAATTCACTTAGTTCAACAACCCATAATTTTGTAAAAAAAAATTGAAGAAAAGTTAAAATCCTGATAATATACAGATTTTGGTATATGTCAAAACATCATGTAGAATTAAAAGATTCTAGCTCGAAGACTGTAAAAGTAGTTAGGTGGACAAAACACGTACCATACATTCATGTACAATGTCACAAAAATTGACTAAGTTCAACAACCAATAATTCTGTTAAAATTCGAATAAAATCAAAATCCTGATAGTATGCACACCTTTGGTATATGTTTAAACATCCTGTAAAATTAAAAGGTTCTAGCCTGAAGACTGTAAAAGGAGTCAGTCATGTACCCTTCATGCGGACGGACGGGCAGACAGGGGTAACACAATATGCCTCCCGACTTAAGTCGCGGGGCATAACAATATATCGCGATGGCACCAACGTTGATGGATGGATGGATGGATGAATAGATTGTGTTGCATTCTAAACTGTTTTTCCTTTCTAGCTTGTAGTATACGCCATGGTTTTATATTAAGACGTCATGGTTCTAAGTCACCAACGCCAGTTTTCTCCAAGTCTTATCCTTCTTCATTTCCCCTTTCAGTCCAATCAGAGTGGATACCGGCGCGATGGCCCAGAGGTAGTGTATATGTCTCTTGATCCGGTAGGTACGGGTTCGATTCACGGCCGCGTCAAACCTAAGATGTTACAATAAGGTAATCATCTCATCCTAACCTACCCTACCCTAACCTACCTGTTTGTCGCTGCATCAAATTAAAAAGTTGACTATTTAATAATACGGTTAATGTCCGAAGCGTTATAAAAACAAAAGTAGCCCGTATCAACAATATTAATAAGAATCTGTGTTTTCTTTATTACTTCAAAGACAAAATAATTTTTATTCCGTCATTACAGGACGCGCCATAGAGCGGACTGTCGTGATATGGATTTTAAAAAAGTACATGTGTTGCAGCGAGACTGTTCATGTTATAAACATATTTCTTTGCTGGCAACATGCATGTTTAAATAATGTGTAAGTAAAAAAGCTTGAAGAACAATTGCTCTTGAACTGTAATATCTAGCTATTCGATCCTTTTTGAGAATGGAAACCTCTGCAAACCGTTGAAAGTTAGTGTACTGGACAATATCAACAATACGAAGAATTGAGTTTGCTTAGCTCATATGATAGAGCGTTGACTTCGTAATGGAAAAGTCCCGCGTTCGAACCCACACAGCACCTTTTTTTCTTTCTGTCAACAGCTTTTATTATTTTTTATCATGGAATGTCTGCATAGTCTTGCTGTTTTTATTTCATAAAAACGAACTTTTACACAAACAAATTTATAAAAATATTATTTTCTTGAAATAAGGACTTAGACAAGTCGTCAATCGAAATTCAACCCCTCTAAAATTAATTTTCTTGCATGTTTTTTTTTTTTTTTTTTTTTTTTTTTTTAAATAATTATCACACTTACATTCAACTAAAACTTTGATTTGGTGTTAACTTGTTTGTTTTATTGGGGTTTAGCGTCCCTTTAACTCATGTATAGGTCATGTCGAGACAGTGTCTGCTTGCAACAGTGCGCACTAATGACGACTTAATAGTGCTGTCTCACTGAAATATCACGCTGCAGACACATTGACATGATACTTAACTCAGTCATAGTTTATTATCATTATCACACATAAATTAACATACAGAAAAAACGAGCGAAAAAAAACATATGAGCTAGAGTTGGAATATACATTGTATATAACAACTTTTTAAACAAATCTGAATCCCAATCCCCTACGGGTGCCTCCTACCAAGTTCGGTTGAAAATGAATCGATAATTTTAGAGAAGATGGACTTAAACATATCTCATATACGGTTCACAATAATCAAAAGTATAACAGCAACGTTTTCAAACAAATTACTTAGTTATAAGGACAGTCGCACAGAAGTTAAGTATGTTAAAATATTTGGAACAATTTTTTCTTAAGAACCAAAAAACTATCGTCATAATATTTGACCAATGAATTGGTGGTACGGAGGCGTACACACTTTACAAAAAAAGTAACTGTGAATTACTTACAAGGCCACAGGGGTGATATATGTTGAAAATATGTACAAAACTCGTGGTAACTTTTGCAAAAAAAATATATTATTGTGATGCTCTATTTAAAGTACTGTTCAACCAACTACCATCATATATGGTATACATATATATTGCAGTTTGTTTTATTGGGGTTTTACCTCCCTTTAACTCATGTTTAGGTCATATCGAGACAGTATCTGCTTGTGACAGTGCGCACTTAGGGCGACTTTATAGTGCTATCTCACTGAAATATCACGCTTCAGACACATTGGCATGATACTTTACTCGGTCACATTATCCTGACGCCGAGCCAACCATTCCTCCTCCTACCCAAACATGCTGAGCGCCTAACAGGGAGTGAGAAGATCGCCTAATTTTAATGTCTTAGGTTTTGACGCGACCAGGATTCTAACACAGGTCTACCAGCAGGAAACGAACGCCCTAACCACTGGGCCACCGCGCTTGTGGTATATATATATACATATATGTTGTTACTGATAAAAGGAAGATAGCATGGTTATTCGTTTGGGAGTCAGTCGAAGGTAAACAATTTATATTTGTTAACATTTGTGTTTAGTATAATAATAACTCGAGTACTTTTTAATGCACACACCTAATATTTTAAGCGCATGAAAGCAAAAAATAAAACGAAGACAGATAATTTTAGGGGTCACAAGTTCAAGGTCAAAGATATTACTCTCATGAACCTAAGCAGTGTCCTGAACGACTTTGTCAGTTTTCTGGTTTAACATAATTAATAATAAGTCTCAACTAATTTGTTTTCGGCCTGATATCTTTGAAGCTTGCGCCAAGTTGTTTTTCTTATTAATCGTTGATAAGACGAACAAATTAAACTCAAAATATGTACATCAATAAATGAACATTTATCTTGTACACTGTGTATACTCTTGCGAATTTCATTTTGTCACGTATTTTGTCATCGCATTTTCCATGTAACCTTGTACTATTTTTGAACTTGTATTTTTTCATGTGTTTTTTCAGAAAAATTTTCTCATGAATACCTCGTGCATTTTTTGGAGTTGTTTTATGCCGGCGGATGATATCGGTCATCGTACTTTTCCGTTACAATCTTCATAACTTGGCAACATCGCGCGTGCAAAAATCTGGCCACACTGTAAAATAAGGTCTACATCCGTTATAATAACTTGGCGACCCGTTATAATAAGTTTTAGACACTATAACATAACATCTACACCCGTTATAATAACTTCGCGACCCGTCATAATAAGTTTTAGACACTATAACATAACAACTACACCCGTTTTAGTAACTTTGAGACCCGTTATAATACGTTTTAGACACTATAACATAACATCTACACCCGTTATAGTAACTTCGCGACCCGTTATAATAAGTTTAAGACACTATATCATAACATCTACTCCCGTTATAATATCTTCGCGACCCGTTATAATATGTTTTAGACACTATAACATAACATCTACTCCCGTTATAATATCTTCGCGACCCGTTATAATGTGTTTTAGACACTATAACATAACAACTACACCCGTAATAAGAACTTCGTGACCCGTTATAATTCGATTCGTATCCTTAAGACAGCTTTGGCGTTCAATACATGAATCTTTTGGTTTTAGTTGATTTAAGCTTCAATAATCGGTTTTAACACACCACCTTGCTTTGTGTCGTACAACCCTTCTAATTTGATCAGCACAATTTCATAGTCTTGAAGCATTTTGTACACAAGAGTATCGTTGGTTTATTAATGTACTTTGTTCTGCTAATTCAACTTTCCTTGATTAGTTTCGCTCTGCTAGATAGTCAATTTCTCTGGTTCACATTTCACGTACCTCCCATTATATTTTTACTTGCACTCTTTGAACAAATCTAAATTACCTGACCCCCTAGTCTGGAAGGCAATGTACATATTTATGTTAACTATAAAAGAATACAAATAAAACTGATGTAATTATATACACAGATTATTTCATAGTTTTAATAAAATAATTGAACCATGCATATTATATTATTCTAGTTATTAATATTGTAAATTTGGTAATGTATTGTTCAAGTATTTACCTTTATACTGTTGATCCAATTTGTTCTTGTTTTATTGTCAGATCAACTTGATTATGTTACAAAAAAGTATTTTGATTTTGGTTGACTAATCCAAAGTCAAGTTATTTTTTTTCTTAATGTTAAACATTTATTCAAATGAATAAACAATCTGTTTTGTTATAACTATCAAAAGTTGATTTTTTTAAAACAAATAAACTCCTATATTTATATACATATTTGCCATTGTTGGAATATATGCTTAAGTGCAACTTTTACAACGATAAATATAATGAGCAAGAAAAAAAGAGTGAAATTAAATTCAAACAAGAGGTTCATTTGGCCTGAATGTTTATCTGGATGAAAAAGGACAATAAGTAAATAGTTGGTATTTGAAGATTTTTGACCCAAGGATCATGTCTTGAACAAACTTGTTTCTCTATGCCCTAACATAACAACTTACAACAGCATTAAACACTATGCCTTCTAGTTTTCTAATAAGAAGGTTTTGAAATTTTGTCAATTTCCAATTTTGGGCTTAAGTAGCGCCCCCATTTGGGAACTGAGCCCCCTCATTTGAACAAATCTGAATTCCCTTGACATAAGAACGCATTCTACCAAGTTTGGATAAAACTGGTCTAGAAGTTTTAAAAAGAAGTCGAAAATGTAAAAAGTTAACAAATTGCTTTATATATAGTGTTGAGCTTTGACCCCAAAACACATGACCTTTGTTTTACTCCAAGGTCAGGCCTTGAACAAACTTGATTATATATGCCCTAAAGTTACTACATACTCAAGAATTCAGCTCTAGGCCCTCTAGTCTATAAGATTTTTGAAATTTGTCAAATATTCCCCATTTGAGCCCCCAAAGTGGCGCACCCTGGCGGTCGAGTCCCTCATTTGAACAAACATGAATCCCTTCCCATAGGGATACTTCCTACTAAGTTTGGATGAAATAGGTACAGTGGTTTAGGAGAAGATGTTGAAAATATGAAAATTTTACGACGACGGACAGGATTTGTATGAGAAAAGTCCACCTTGGACCTTTGGTCCAGATGGACTAAAAAGTCAACACGAGAATGAACTGGCAGCAACATGCTAACCTTGATGATTAAACTCGTCTGAAAAAAAGATTATCAGTAGAAAAGGCATTGACATACAAACAATAGCCACATAAAAAATCAGCACTTAATTAAACTTGCAAAAACTTGAATGATTTTGATGTTCCTATTAATCTTATTTTTTTTAAAGTGACAATCTTAAAGGCAAACTTTAAAAGCTACTAACTGGAATCAAGGCATCAAACAAGACGAAATAATATCATCACAACTAAAGAGACTTAAATTAATCCGGTCCAGTGGTTTTGGAGAACAAGTCGAAACTGCGAACAGTTGACAACGACCGACGAACGACGGACGGGTTTTGTATGAGAAAAGTTCACCTTGGACCTTTTAATGGACTAAAAATTATTGAAATGTGGACATACAAAACAAGACAATAAATATATACACCAAATATCAGGTAGCATTAGGCCGGAAGGCAATGAACATGTTTATATTGAAAATAGCAATTTACAAACAAAACTGATGTACTTTTACCAATAAATCACATATTAATATTGACATCTATTTCAAAATGCAATATGTCATCAAAGCCAAATATGAATGATATTGCTTTGCAAACTATCTTGTATTTTTACTTAAAATACACTATAAACAGAAAGTAGTATTGAACCAATATAGTTTTAATAAAAATAATTATAACATATATAGTTTAAACAAAATAATTGTAACATATTTATAGTGTTCTAGTAATTAATAATGTAAAAAATTACACAGAAGAAGTGAATACATTTGGTAATGTATTGTTCAAATATTTACTCTTACATCAATTTGATTATTTTACAAAAACGTATTTTGATTTTGATTCACTAATCCAGTGAAGAAAATACTTAATTCACTGACTAATCTAAAAATCAAGTTATTTTTGCTTCATCATAGACATATTCGAAAGTACTATATGTTTTATAACAACTGTAAATGTTGACTTTGTGTGGAAACTGAAGGACGCTTTTTTGTTACTTGTCAAGTGTATTCTCAATTGAGAAGGACATTTTTAGAGTCTTATAATATCTCTGATAATTTTCTAAATGACTCTATGTCTTCTACATTACTGGATCCAAAAATAATAGGGTAATGTAGAAGTCTCTATGAATTTATAGGAGATGCTGTCAAGTTAAGAAACAAATTAAATTCTTTATGTTAATAATAGATTTTTGTCTTTGTTGTTATTTTGGTGATGTGAAAGTGAAAATTGTATGCAAATGAGGGCGATCTACTTTGGCGGAAATTAACTGTGTCTAAGTGACACAATTGGTCTTGATTTTTAATCGTTGTTTCATTTATCAAAAAGCGATCTGCCGTCTGGTGGGAAGTTTATTTCTCTTGTGAATTTAGTATATCCAATATACAAGAAAAGGCTATAACAGAAACACAGTGAAATGAATTGTTTGTTACTGACTTACACATATTTTCGCTACAGCGATTGGTAAAAATTATGTAAAGAAGAAGTTAACTTTTATTTTGAGGAACGGACTATAAACGATTTCTTCGTACGATGATTGGACAACTCAATGTGGACAGAAACTGCTGTAACACAGGCGCGTAATGGCATACACAACATATCAATAGGATGGCTACCTTCCGCTGATACATTGTGCATATGTAGATAAATATATATATATTTATATATATATGTATCATTCAAGAAAAATACGCACTTGCAAATGTCTTGCGCAAACAAATAAAATAATACTGACGTACAAGAGTAGAAATTACCCTATAAGATTGTGCGATGATGTCCAAGATTAAGGTCTAGCTACAATATGATACAACAGCTAGCCTTCAATATTGTGGTGATGCTACTTTATTTATTAACATGTATATTGTACTTTGATGCTTCTTGGCGTTTTTTTTTTAATCTATCCTTCTCATTCAGATGTCAATTTTCTAACTTTATAGCCACCAGAATAAATACACATGTAGTTAGTATCTACTAGGATTAATGCATTGGATATTTTGTTAATTGCGTACATTGCACAATTGTGAACTTCAAAATAGTTTAAAATATATATATATATATATACATTCAAAACACCTTTACTTCATCAATCCAATAAAACCCGCTGAAAGACGATCAGCATTTTTTGAAATGCTAATACTTGTCTAACAAACATTCGTTTGTCTATAAATAGATATACTCGGACCTCACGGACGACACCCTATTATCGTAGCGTTTGAGACTTGCACGAGATGTCGTTCTCTCCTTGTGTTATGTGGGGTCTTCACGTCTACATCTCGATAAAATGGACTTGATCTACCTTCAACAGCTTGACAGAAAAGATTCCAGTCGCCAGTTCCCCAGAAATATGAATATTTACTTGCCTGTGTTGAGTGTCTTCTACATGCGAGCGTTTGACATGTGTTATGCCTACTAATGGTGAGCGTGACGCGCTATTCGTCTGGTTAGTAATGCAAAGCTTGTTGTTATTTATTTTGTGTAGGGTTGTGAGGCGTTCGACTGTTTTGTGTGATCTTGAGATCTCCACTCTAGTGCGTAAACGGACACTCGAAGTGGTCCGCTACTAAACATGTCTTCAAAGCATCTTTTACTCGGCCATGTTCATACCTCAGTTTAGTATGTTGCACCTTCCTCCTTTCTTTTTTTGCCCACTGATTAACATCTAGATTAACTACGGACAAGGCTTTTTTATATTTAACATGGAAGCTATATATGATACATTATCAGTTAGTGATGATTTTGATAGTAATAAGCATTTATTGATACAAATAAATATATATATATATATTATGCTTTCAGTGGTGTCAAGTGATCATTATTTTTTATGATTTTAACGAAATTTGAAGCTGTAAAAATAAGCAAATGGGTCATTCAAATTGTCAGTTTAGAATAACACTACCAGTATACTGTTACGTAATTTGTCGTTTCTATTCAGCCAATTTTATATATACAAAAAATTATGACATCATGAATAAGGTGTACATACGATACAGATTGATATAGGATGAACACGTATGACAAAACACTAAGAGTCAGAGTATCTGATGTCCAGTCTCTTTATCATCATCCACAAAGTGTTTATTTCCATTAGAGGAAGATGCATGTCGTGCATACTATTCATGCTCTGGATTGTCATCTGCGTTATGTTGTAAAAGTACATTTACAGTGTCTTCATGTCCAATAAAGTAAGCTACATATAATGCAGACACTCCACACTCTGTATCACACAGATTGACATCCGCGTTATGTTGTAAAAGAGAAGCTATAGTGTTTGTATGTCCATTATAGGAAGCTACATATAATGCAGTCTTTCCATACTTATCACACAGATTGACATCCGCGTTATGTTGTAAAAGTAAATCTACAATGACTTTATGTCCTTCAGAGGCACCTACATATAATGCAGATTCTCCATCCTCAGCACACAGATTGACATTCGCGTTATGTTGTAATAGTAAATCTACAATGTCTGTATGTCCTTTAGAGGAAGCTACTTGTAATGCAGACCTTCCATTCGTACACAAATTGATTTCTGCGTTATGTTGTAAAAGTAAATCTACAATGTCTTTATGTCCTTCAGAGGCAGCTACATACAATGCAGATTCTCCATCCTCAGCACACAGATTGACATCCGCGTTATGTTGTAAAAGTAAATCTACAATGTCTTTATGTCCTTCGGAGACAGCTACATACAATGCAGAGTCTCCATTCTTAGCACACAGATTGACATCCGCGGTATGTTGTAAAAGTAAATCTACAATGACTTTATGTCCTTCACAGGCAGCTTCATACAATGCAGAATCTCCATTCTCAGCACACAGATTGACGTCCGCGTTATGTTGTAAAAGTAAATCTACAATGTCTTTATGTCCACAAGAGGAAGCTACTTGTAATGCAGACCTTCCATTCGTACACAAATTGGTATCCGCGTTATGTTGTAAAAGTAAATCTACAATGTCTTTATGTCCTTCACAGGCAGCTTCATACAATGCAGAATCTCCATTCTCAGCACACAGATTGACGTCCGCGTTATGT
>JAUMGZ010232602.1:0-10973 GCA_032359645.1 Pododesmus macrochisma
GGGTTCGCGACGGGGTAATTCACACAGAGTTTTGACTCCTTCCTCTTATAAATATCATATTTATCGGAGGCATGATTTAGGTTGCTTTTTTGTATTCTTGACAAGACAATTTTAATTGTACTTTGAGGCATGCATTTTATCCTTGACATCGGAATTCCATTTCCCTCCTCTTTTTAGATTTCCTTGCTTACGTTTGTTTAGGTCTTGCCCCTTTCCTCTTTGAGTCCGTTGATGACAGTTGCTCCGTAGCTTGGAATTAGGTCATTAACAAGGATTTTTTTCTCTCATTTGGTTTGTTTGATGTCAAATTTAAAGGAATATTTCACTTTGCAGGTTCATTCTGGTAGTAATTGTTTTATTTGACTAATGTTTGTTTGTCAATATAATTTGTTCTGATCATCCTATTTCTTCTCATTATATTTGTGACACAAAACAAAACGCGAACAAATATTGAATTAAGAAAGAATGTGGGGATTTTGAATTCTTAAAACCACTTGCTGCTTTGAATTTACATCCAAAATGATAGCTAAACCAGCACTAGCAATTGGGAAACAAAATCTGACGATGGCTGATATCGGCCGAAAATGTGTCATTGCTTTCATTAATTGTTCATCAGAAAAGATATTTATACAAATTACAATGGTTCTGTCGTTGCTTTGGATTCTATTGCAGGTAGAATGACAAAGGGACCGACATTTTTCTTGTTAAAATGTTAAAATCATGTTCATACTTGACACGTATCATAAAGATGCAATTTACAAACAACCATTGAACTAAGATGATTAGAATTGAGCTTCTTGGGTGACACTAAAAGTACATTATGCTTTAATCGTGTTGATCGTTCACACAATTCACATGTTTTACTGATGTTATGTTATAACGGTAACGTCTGTGTGCATAAAAAGAACAGAAAACACCATGAAGCGAAATACATAGATTTTTAAACTTGCACATTAATGACCAGGCAAAACCAAGCAATTAAACAATTGCTCAATAAACATAAAAAAAACCAGTAGCATCTTCATGATATAATGGCATTTTAAGTGTATATACCCATTATTTGTAAAGATAAACGAGACATAAGTATATATGTCTGGAATCCTAGACGAGATTCTTTCAAAAAGAGAATTGGTTTTTTGTCTCTTTCATTTATTCATTGCCGGTTTCATTTTGCAGTTTTGTATATATATTCTTACGTATTTGAGTGTTTGTATTCTAATTTATATATATGCATATTAATATTATGTCTTTCTATGGGGTCGTTTATTTATCACATGTCAAAACCCTTTAAAGGAAAACGGGGGATATGCATACAAGAACTAAATGCACAATCAAAAATCTAAAATAAAAAGAAAATAGCAAATTATGTAAATTCTTCTTATAAAAAAACACATGACAAATATGGGTTGGATTTTTAGACCTCATTTTTGTTATTGAGTTTTACACACAAAAATGATGTTTTATGATAAGTAATCAGATCCCTTTTTTGAAACCTGATTAATCTGGAAAAAATCTTAGCAATTTTAACTTAAGAAACGATTCAATTAATCTCATGTCAGTTTTAAATTTGATAAATCTTTAAATGAATTATTTCATTAATCTCCATGATTACTTCACATTATGTCCCTGTCGCCAGTTACTTAATCTATGTCTTTATATTCAAAGAACGTATCAGTAAGAATGACAATGAATAACAACAGGTTGTCAAATTGCACAATCCTTCTTATAACATGAAACACTGCCAGTGTGTAAAACTTAACATATGAATATACTTCACTATAACTATTTAATGTAGTCATGTATGTTAATATTCAGAACATTTTCGCTTATCAACGAATTATGTAATTTAATATTGATAAAATGAATTATGAACAACAAAACCTTTAACAGCCAATTGTAAGGAAGGTTACTATTCGTTTAAGTCTTGGTACGAGATGAAATTTAAGAGAGAGAATGCAAAGTTCATATTTTGACATTTGCACCAAAATACCGCTTTAAATAATTAATTGTTAATTTTAAATGTTTAAATTCTATGTATTTTCATCCAAATTATGTGTACAGAGTAAACGTGTATCACTTTTCACACTTAATTTTGTTAATAAAGTAAAAAAATTGTGATCGTAGTGTGTTGTCTTCGTTCATTTTGTAGCTGTTGGATTGTATACCAATGAATAATTTATTTTAATAATTCATAATTGCAAAATTCATATATTGACAACAGAATCGAATACAAAAAATGATACCTGAATCATGCCTCCGATAAATGTGATATTATAAGAGGAAGGAGCCAAAACTCTGGGTGAATTACCCCGTCATGAGCCCCAGATCTTGCTCGAAGCTGCTGTCATTAATCATACAATATTGTTACATACTATCAAAGAAATGACATCAAATTATTAAATCATACCATTTACATTTCATTTAAGCAAGTTTTTCGTAAGTGTTTCTTATAGTTCAAGGACTTTCCTTTTAGAAACGTGTGTGGCTACATCGACATTTTGTTGGTAATTGGAGTCTTTTAGAGGTCTGTAGCAAAAGTAATAATTTCATTTATGTTTTACCATATACAAAAATTCAATTTAAAACAATACAAAGAATATTCATAACTAAAAGTGAAGTTTTGTGCATTCATATTTTGTCAGTGGTCTTCCTTTTCTTACTGATTGAATACTGTTCGAAACGATTCGATTTATGGACCCGACCGTTTAACTAAAAACATACTCAAATATGATGAAGTTAACTTTATTAAGAAAAAAGGAAATTATTTTAGTTTAATTTAGCTTTCGACTATTAAATAAGGATAACAACGAATTCTAAAGTGTCACAATTGACCCTTTTTCCTCTGGACAATATATCACTAGCTTGATTATTCCCCTCACTTAATTGGTTGATTTGACGTCATTTTCAATGCCCGTCGCACTTTGTTAGTTCAATATAATGATGACTTTTTGGTGCAGCAATTGTTTATTGTCAAAAATTTTGTTCTGTTGATCCTATTTCGTCTTTTTTGTATGTTCCTATAGTTTTAAGCACTATTCTAAAGAGAGGAGTAGTAGTAACCATAGATGTGACATCAGCAAATCAAGTTGAATGCTGGGTCGAAGCGTAGTGTGTAAAGGTCCCTTGAGGTACATTTAGAATCCATGACCTTCTCTGATTGACTGATGATGAAACAATTATAATTAAGAAAATAGTGTATTCATTTTGTTTTTGGAAATCATATTTGATTATGGGTTTCTTTATTTTAGTTTTTTTTTCAAACTGATTATATTTGGTTGTGACCGGCTCGTTTCGTCCTCCTTTTATATGACGGTAGTGGTTATTGGATACTCATATCTTTTTTCGATACACACTGCCTCTATATCTGAAGTGAAATTATGAATCGCTGCAGAAAAATATTTAAATAAAGGTTTGGGTTATCAACTAGAGATCAAGACGTTACAATGAATTATATTGTGAGTGGTTTACTACTGTTAACCCAAAAACACTATATAAAGGAAGTTAACCGTATGTAATATAAGAACGATAACCACTCTTTGCTTCGAACAATTTATACATATATTTCAGCTGGTGTGTATTGACTTATTTTTGAGTAAATCTTTCGACTTTAATAACTGCAATGAATACCGCAGACAGTGTTTGTCACCAGTCCATTTTTAATATTTTCTACCGATAATATTTATTCAGAAAAAAATGAAAAGAAAAATGTTCTATCAACACATGACTTTTTCTCTATATTTGATACAAATATTCAACACACTCATGTATATTTAAATTCTGAATATCAATGTTATTTCATCTTTTTGAAGATCCTATATATTTATAATATCGTTAAACATGGTGATATCACCAATCCATTGCGGTAATATCTTAAAGTGAATTCGTTTTATCATAAACAAACAACCAATCAAACAAGACAAAAGCACAAAAAACACAGGTGACTACACCCTCGTCACAGGAGCAGAACATGTTAAGACAAAGTACCAACGCACAGCATTCAATGATGAGTGTCAAGAACTAACCTAAAATAAGTACAGAACATTTGAAAAAACATAGAAGGCAAAGCCTCCTCAACGCAGAATAAACAATTAACACGAACAGTATTAGGTTTATAGAATGCAGTTATTGAAATTCAGACTATCCATGCTTACGATGAACAAAAATAACCCAACTTGTAACAAAGCTTGTTCACAGACCTTATGGAAAGTGCACACCAATTTAAGAGTTAAATATGTGGCGTAGATAATAAGGCAATTATTTTGTCATAATAAAACTTATTTATAAATAAAATGTTGTGGCATTTTACATATTCCATCTCTATAATCTAGGCAACTGCAATATAAGCTATCTTTTTATTGCCGTACATAGATAAACAAATAATATTATATGGCTTCTCGTTGTAATTCTATAGCGGATACCATTCACTTGAACATGCGCCAATTTAATGATACCAATCAGTAACTAATATTTGAAAACGAAATTATTAGTTTCGTTTAGTTATACTGCTTGTAGGCTTATTGAGATTTAAAGATAAATGTTGTTCTCGAGTATAGGGATTTTACCCGCCTGACACGATACAAATCCAAAGTTTAAGGTCGACGTTAGAGTATGCGGAAACGCCGTTGCATGGGCTCATTCTTTTTTCTGTACTATTCCGATTGCTTCGACGTCTCTTTTGTGACGACGCTTTACTACCTGTCCAATAAATGTCATATGTAGAACAGACCGACGTGTTAGTATGAGAGACGTCCGAGATTCGATAACCAGCCATGGGACAATCTTCACCAATGGACGCCAAGGGAAAGTGAATTTAAAATGTACATGTTAGGAAAATTGAAGGCTTACTACAAATAGATAGATTAGGGGAATACAACTATAAAAGTGTAAAGTCGTGATAATTAGTTGTATGCGCAGTCAATAGCATCTTCGTTATCCAAGGGCAGTTTAAATTGGCTTAGTTGTTGCTTTTGTACCTCTTAGAGCACAGGGATGTCACAATGTCACTTTCATATACTTAACAATATGTGGAATCTACAACGTATTAGCGACTGTTTTCTGCTTTATATTGCTTTGCTACGTTCAGTTTTCCTGATTCCAAATACCTAATGTAAATATGTGAATACTTTCACTCGTTTAGATTTCTATTGACATTTCATATGAGCAGTCGATTGTTGAGATGATGGACAGTGTTACGACGAATAATTATTAATTCTAAAATATATCTCTATACCGAAGACTTCTTGTCTCATGCAGGAAATGGGAAGATTGGGGCCTCATTAGCCGGTTTAACCATATCGGGTGGTCTCGTTCTGGATGACTGTCCAAAGTCGGTCTACATTCGTAACTAGTCTTGACGATTGTTGTGATGTGAATTATTTTCTTTTTATTCCTGTGTTGACTTGTTTGATGCTACTTTTGTTTAATTTGTCAATGTCTCTTGTTCTGTTAATTCAACTCATCCTGTTTTCTAATCTATAGTATATATTGTTGTGTTTTATTGATATTTCGACTTCTTCTTTATTGTAAGTAAGTTAGTCAGTTCGTCTGTCTGCCTTATGCATTTTTCCTTGAGTGTCCTTTGATGGTAGTTAAGTCGTAACCAGGCCTGTAATCCGGGACGAGGTTTTCTAGTAAGGTGTTTTAGTTTTTCCTTTTATAAGTACTACGATGTAAATTTATTGGTGGTCAAGCTGTCAAAATGTAAAATAAAAAAAATTAACTATTTGCTATAGTGTTGAACTTTGATCCCAAAACGCGTAACCTATTTTTGACCCCAGAGTCACGCCTTGAACAAGCTTGGTTCTCCATGCTCTAAAGTTACTACATACCAAACTATTAAGCTTGTAGGCCTTTTAGTTTATTAGGAGAAGATTTTTGAAGTTTTGTCAATTTTGCCCCCTAGTTGGGCCCCCTGGGGCCTAGCCCCTTCATTTGAACAAATCTGAATTCCCTTTATCTAAGGATACTTCCTACAAAGTTTGGATAAAAATGGTCCAGTGGTTCAGGAGAAGAAGTCGAAAATGTATAAAGTTAACGACGGACGACAGACTTGTATGAGAGAGTCCACCTTGAACCTTCGGTCCAGATGGACTAAAAAACAGTATGAATAGGATCAACAGAACTAATAAACATTCTTTTTAAAATAAACTGATTGAATAATTTTGTTGATTTTATAAGCTTGTTAGATCGATCTTTCAAATTTTACAACTTTACAAAAACTGTCCTGAATATTTACAGTTTACTTCGTCATCTGTTCTGCACTTTCTTTGTTTTTATGGAATATCTGGGGTAGAAATGTATACTTTTTGTTGTTGAAAACAAATCTTTTCACAAAAGGAAATCACATATTTTATCATTAATCGAATATCCTAATTTGTTTTATGTGTTATTATTGCCCTTTCCAGTTTCGTAAAATTTGTAATTCTTCTTGTCGGTCAATTTCTTTGATTCTTGTTACATTGAAAATCAAAAATCAAACTAATAAAAGCTGTCCCTGACTGCTTCTTCAACAGTACAAATAATTCAATAATAAGTATGCAGTTATGTAAAATTTTCAATCATTATGAACTTCACGTTTTCACGTGTAAATATGAGTTATGATGGACGTTGACACTTGATTTGTTTGTGTGATTTCAGTTTTCTGTAAATAGTCAGATGTACAAATTGTCCATGTTATAGCTGAGTCAAAAAAAATAGTAAAACGAAAAACCAAGACGAAAGTCTAGGCCGTAAGTCCAAGGACATTTGCAAACAATAAGAAAACGTTGGGCGCACACAGACAAATGAACCAAATGTATCAAAATATATATAAATATTCAAAGACAGACAGAGACGGGCAGACGGACGGACGGACTGACTTTGGATAGTACTGACTTAACACTTAATAAAGGGGGTTGCCGAAATATAAAAACCGAAATGTATATCAGTCAAGCACACAAATTTAGAATACAGGCAAGTTTGAAGCCAAATTAATGACTGGTAGAAACTCAAACTATGACGTAAGAAAGGCAAATTATGACGTAGGGATAATGTCTGTTATTATATCAGAAACAGACTTGTCAAATTCCCACACTGTATCAAAATAGCGACCATAAAACTTCCTGAAAGCAGACCGAAGTCTGGGTAGTGTAGAACCCTGCCTCAAAAGCTTGGATGTCAACCGCAATCCTCTGGTGACAAAGTCTTGGTAGTGAGAACACGCTTTTGAACAACGAATTAGCTGTGACACATACACTCAAAAGCAGGCGAGGAGGGTATGTTACTGTCTAAGAACGGGAAGTTGACAATGGGAAAACTAAAGTCGTCACGTTTCTCATAAAGTTTAGTGGAAAAAGTACCATTCGTGTCGAGTTTTAGTATAAGGTCTAAGTATGAGGCAGAAAAGTCGGTGTCAGTGGTGTCTTTTTATCTCAAGTTTCGGAGGATGCACGATCTTTGAGTCTAGATTTTAGCTTAGCATGCGGTATGGTAGTGAATAGTGTGAAGAAGTCGTATGTTTTGATGGATGATATGGATGATAGCGAATGTGATTTTAGATTCTCAATAAGGTCTTTTCATATATGTTGATAGCATCGATGCCTTTATTTTCGAACTTGACTTTCAAAAAATGACGTTTAGCTTCTGTCGGTCATTCTGTGGTTTGCAATGTCAAAGATGATTGCAGTGAAGCGTTAATCATATTATTTGTGTCGGTAATAACAGAGCAGTTACCTTAAAGAAGTTTAAGTCTTGAATGTGGAATAGCAAACAGTTTAGTTCGAACGTGGTGTTAACCTAATGGTACGTTCATGTACTGTTTAAGTTCGTTAAATGAAACATCGTTAAAGACGAATGGAGTATAATGGCGACGACTATGTCCCCTTACCGTACGTGGATTTGGTTGGAACTAAGAACCAAGAACCACTAAGAAACAAAGAACCACCTAGCAATAGCTGATTGGTTGTGAAAAAACTAATAGTCATTGACTTAAACTATAATATATTACATTTGTATGTCAACATCTGTTCTTGGGCATACTGAATACATGTATGGTATTGCGATTTAAAGTGATTTTTAATTGTTTTGTATGAATCGAACATTGCGCTAGTTACAAGGCTTTGCCTTTTACATATTAATGAAATTTATAGATGCAACTATTTCCCTCATTTTGACTTAAGTGCATTGACTTTTTTTCGTACGGCGCTTGGCCTTTAACATTATCCCTATATTCATCCTAATTTTTAATCATAATGTATAGAGATTCTTGTGACGTCAATTTATTTCTTGTGCTGAATTAATTGTTATAGTTATTTTTGGCTTGTCAGTGTTTCGAGCTCTGTTTATTCCACTTATTTTTCAAATTGAAGTTTGTGACGTTTCCATTTTAGTTAATTATTGGTTTTATGTTCCTTTGTTACGTTTGTGTCCCATGTTTTCATTTTAGTTGCCCATGTCCATTAACTTAAGTCTTTTGAATAATGTCTTGATTTGTCGTATTTACTTCTTTATACTCATCATGCATTTATAACTAATCAAGTAAGATATACACCACGTTTAGATAGTTTAACAGTAACTGTATACTTACTGCATACGAAATTTTCGCCTTTTGGTCTGAGGAAACATATTTGATCCGTGTTAAATCATTTGTGAAATCAGATCAATGTAGCTCGAAATTTTCGTTGTCATCTAAATTTCATTTATGGCGAAAATCAAACGGGGCGAACATTTCCAGGTATACTGTTTGTGTATATCATAAAATTACAACTCAACAGGTAAGATACAAATTAAATGAAGACTTAATTTGTAATATAATACTAGTATTAAACGTTTCATATAATTATAATCTCACCAACAAAATATGGTAAATATCAACGTGATGTGAAGAGAAATATACACACTTCTCGTATAGCGCACATATAACTTAATAAAATTCGAAAGTTCTTCGGAACTACAATTCGATGGTCTTAAGCTGTGCTATGAAAGATGGCTGGTGACTATAAAATTAGCATAAATGCTAACAGTACACATTGACTACAAACTGAAAAAGTTATATTACATAAAATGTTTTATTTGTGAAAATAACACAGGTAATTTGTTTGTTTGACCCGGGGTTTAACGTCCCTCATTTAACTCATTTAAGGTCATATAGACGGTGTCAGCTTGCGACAGTGCGCACTTATGGCGACTTTAAAGTGCAGTGTCACTGAAATAGCACGCCACAGCCAGATTGACATGATACTTCACTCGGTCATATTATACTGACACCGAGCCAACCAGTCATTCTCCTACCCATTAATGCTGCGTGTTAAGCAAGGAGCGAGAAGAGTGCCCAATTTTAACGTCTTGGGATATAGCGCCTCCAGGATTCGAACCCGCGATCGCGTGTACCGACACGAGGTGAACACGCTAACCAACTGGGCCAGTAAATAACACAGGTAAGGGAGATATAAAAGATATAAACACACTACCTAAATTCTTATATAAATAACACAGGTTAGGGAGAGATACAAGATTTAAACACACTACCTGAATTCTTATATACGTGGACACGTCATATCAGTCAATTATGTGTACAGTTTTTTATATTGTTCTATTTCATTTATATCTAGTATATCTATGCACGTGCTTATTTCGTATTCCAGCTTTAATAAATTAAAAGTTGAACCTAATTATTATAATTTCGTACATAATCTCAATTGATATAAAGGATATAATTATAAAGCTATTTCATTTTTTCTTCGAAGTGTAACGCACAATGTGAATAAGAATTAAAGCTTTAAATTACTGTATTTGTATGTGTCGTCTTTATGCAAGTTTTTTTTATTTCTTCTCAATAGACAATTATTTTGTTGAAATATAGTGCGTTTTCTAGTTTTTCCTTTCAGTAATGCATTTATTCGCAACATTTTCAAGGTAACTTTCTGTGATTAACAGGAATTGAATTCAGTAGTTATCTGCTGCAAATGATGCTTCTTGTCAAAATTAACTGAAATATGCCCGGTAGAATGCAATTGGGATAGTTCAGAAAGAAGGACGAGTTCATGCAACGGCGTTTCCACCTACTCTTCTATCAAATTTACATGGGGATCTTTATCGTATCAGGATGTTGAAAATCTCCGTATTCGAAGAACGTGTTGATCTTTGTCTTGTCTCTACCCTTTAACCTGTTTGACTTGTGTGACCCAACAAGGAACACAATTTCACGCCAGCATAGCTCTCCGGGTCACCGAGACACTAAAACCTCTCTACCGCGATAAGGTGTTTATCTAAAGGTTAATGTGAAGAGAGTAAAAAATGTGAAAGATTAACGAACGGGTTGCAATGGAAGTCATTCAATTAAGTCGGTTGTTTGTTTAAATAGGGCATCGCTTTGACAAGCCGTTTTGCTTTTTACCCATTGAAAAAGAGATTAAAAGAATCTTACACCGGTGCCTGGTTGATATCGACAAGACAAGCTGATTCAGCACCGGTGTTTTCCGAGATCACCCTGTACGATTTGTGAGAAATCTCTATCCTACATCGTGAATATGCGACATCGCAATATGACTTTAGTGCAATCTAATTAAAACCAAATCTTGATCTACGCTCCATTCCGTAAACTTCATTCTGCTGTAGCAGAATCAGATTGACTATAGTGATCATTAATGTAGAAGCAAAGAAGGAATAGGATCACAAGAGCAAAGTATATTAACAAGCGAATAATAGCCACCACAGAATGAAATGGCAACATGACCTCACTCATGACCAAACGCCAAGCTATAAATAAACCATCATCAACGGACTACACGAACATTAAAATAAGTGATATGGTAGATTATTATTATTATTATATTAGGGTTAAACGTCACGTCCAGAATATTTAAGCAATATAGCGACAAAAGCCCAAAGGAGAAAAACCAAAAGACAGGACAGGAAAAAAAGCGGCGACAGGAACGGGAAATGAAAGTAATAGAGATAGTTCAGAAAGAAGGATGAGCCCATGCAACGGCGTTTCC
>JAUMGZ010232613.1:0-10972 GCA_032359645.1 Pododesmus macrochisma
TTTGACAATTTCTAGTCGCCCAATCAAGGTTTTGGTCGCATTTGGCGACCAGGCGACTGGCTGTGTCCTACGCTGATCTTATTGCTTGGCTTTTCTTCTTTGGTCTTTTGTCGCGATATCGGGGAAATACTTTGTGAAGTGACGTTAATCACTATTTAAACAAACTATTGATTTCACTCATCTTGTTTTTACTTTACAAACACCTTCCTTGATGGTTGATTTAAAAAGAACCTCACGATGTATCGATTCACCTATGATTTATATTACCACAATTTTTCAAAGATATATCAAATTTAGGACTTAGTCTTACAAAGGCCATACAATGTGATAATTCCTCGACAATTTTATATTTAGATATTAGCATTTCAATTGAACAGTTCAAACTAACATATACGAGAAAAGATAAAATTGCAAAATATCCATGGAAGGATGGAGATATTCCCCGACTTTTATCATGCAGCACATTTCTCAATGTATGCGTTATGTCTGAGTGTGGTCTAATAATGTCGATTTCCGTTGTAAAAAAATTATCTTAACACCCAGCTTATTTTGCTTGGTTATCGATAGTTCTTATGGTGACTCTTGACTCTAATGGATAAGGTTACCACACACCGGAACGACACGTGGGCATCGCGGTGGGTGACACATGTGTAGCAGGAAACGCTTACCGTATCGCGAGCACTTGGTTTCGCTTCTAGTTTTTTAATAGAAGTTCGTGATGTTTCCATTTTTAGTTAATGAATCTATAGTTGGTTCATTTTTTTAAAGCTCTATATATCGAGAAGTTCGGATCCTGATATCCGTCTGTCCGATTCTTCCTTGGAATTGGCGTTGTTTATTAATTCTAAGTTCACAATCACCAGTCATCTTTTCCCCTCACACATTACTGTGATATTTGTTCTTCATCGGTCCATTTTACCTTGTATTTGAGTTGGATGTGTTGTTGTCTTTTTACCTCTTCGAACACATAAATTGTTTCTATTGTCGTTTTTAATATACTGAGCTATTTTTAATTCAGCCATGTCTAGCCACTATTTGTTTATTTGATTTAAATGGCTAAGCCCAACGTCTGTGCTTCCATTTGACAATATGTATATATAAATACGTTTTACTCGTTTAGATCTATATTGACAATTGAAGTGGCATATGTGACAGCACCTTGAATGGTATTAATTAAATTCTTAAATGTGCGCCAATGCTTAGTTAGGACTTTTTGTTTCATAGGGAAATTTGAATCCCCACTAACCGACTTAACCACACTCTTGACAATATATTTATTAATGGGCCGTTTTAGTTGCAAGTCTTTTTTTGGTTTTTGATTTTGTACAAAACAACAGTCTCTTTTCTTTGTTTCCAAGGTTTTTATTTAGCACTCAATATTACATCGCTTTCCTTTATTTTGGATTTTTTTCTCCGACAGCCTAGAAATAAAAGTTCCTTATATCTGGAGTCTATATCTTCTCTTAAATGTGTTGAGAATATATAAAGTCGAGCATTTTTAGGATGTTTATCATTAGAGCGAAAACGGAGAACATGATTTCTCCTCAAATTGGTACAATTGGTATAAATTTAACACACACACACACACACACACACACACACACCACTGAAGTGCCTCTGTACAGTACAATGCATAGAGCTCATCCTTCTAATTGTCTGTTTTACATTTGAGGATTTTAGTTGTGATTTTTTGGAATTTCTCTGTAAACGGCGAGGCTGCCTTAATTTTTATAAATCAGTCATTTGATACTGATTTTTCTTTTTCATTATTGTCCATTGTACCTTGTGGAAATTTTGGAACTGTACAGTGAACAGGTCTTTGTAGACCTTTTTGCTTCATGGGTGAAGTGTTCTGAAGATCCGCAATGAGCTTCCTACATTTGTTTTCTTGGTCATTGTCGACTGAAAGTCTCAATCATAGGTGTAATACAGAGGTAAACAATAAGATCTGATGGAATACTTTAGCTTTTTATGGTTTCCATACACCTAAGCAGATATGGTCTATACCCTAATTGCCGAAAGAATGTATTCATGATTAAATTTACGCAGAACTTTAGTCCGTTTTTACTTTTTTTTACAGAGAAGCACCTTGCAAATGTGTTTGGACTTGACGGCAGTGAGTAGCCAATACCCAACCTCACCTCGCCAGTATAAGATGCTTTCCTGTAGATAAGTGACAGCGAGGTTGTAGACTTCGGGTACGTCACCCAATCTAAAAATGGACTCGTCCAGTTCCATTTTCCATTTTTGTGTTATGAAATTGAATCGATATTTAATGTTCATCAAATTCAAAAATGAAAAATCAAATGAATGCAGGGGCGTAGCTTGACTTTAAACGATGTGTAGGCACAGTTGTATCGAGGTCGGCAGCATGCTCCCTCGTAAATCTGTTTCCAGCTAGACTACCGTAGTATTGGTAGGGTTGGCGTGTACCTCGCATATTTTTTGGGGGCCTATTTGTCCTAAATATTAACCTTGCATTAGTTGTTTTGTATAACAAAAATAAATTGCTAATAAAAGTAATGTAAATAAATAATCATATTTGTTAAGTTTTAGTTTACTCCCTATCCACTATGAATCCAATTTTTGTTGAATCATTTTGGCATTTTGTTTTTTTCTATTTCCCTGAAAAATATGTAGACTTAAATTGTGCCTATAGTGCCTATAGGATGCTACGCCCCTGGAAAAGAATATGTTTAATTTCAATACTTCAGTTTTCATTTTAGAAACAAAATTAGAAAAGGTAAGTGAAAAATTCAATTGATTTTGCATTTCCCAGTCTCTTATATTATCTTTTAAAGACTGAAAATAAGAAATGAAAAATATAACTTTAACTTTCCAACAACAAAAACCGGACACGTACCTTGACAATACGTACATTGTATTGTTTGCCATTTGTGGTTAATTTCCCATTGAACTCCATGTGAAATCAGATTTTAGTTTGAAACAGTACCCGTGTTTCGTCAGTCCTGGTAACATACCCTTTTTATTTGCTTAAAATAATGATAATGTGTCCGTGGTCGATTAATTTGGTGTTGTTCAACCAGTTTATCTTAAACCCATAATTCGGTTTAATCACCTTCTATTTCGGGATTTCACATCAAGATTTGGAATTTTTTTTTTTAAAAAACATCTTAGCGGATTACTGGTTGTCGTGTTACAAACATTAAAGGCGACATACATGTATAATAGATTCTACGGCATCACGACGAAATTAGGCGCAAACAGACACCATTAAATAGAGAAGAGATCCAATATTTAAGAGTTTTATTATTGTTAGTATTGACAGTTACATAATAGTATAAGTCTACCCTTCTCTATCTTAACTCTTAATCCAATGATCGTCTCTTTATCACTTTAAAGAGACAAATAGGTTTCAGTGACGTATTTCTTCTTATTTCAGAAATTAAACACTTAGATATATACTTTCAATTAATAAATTCATAATAAGTTATGACAGAGCTAAATATTTATGCTCTGTGGTTATGAATACCAAACACATAAACGCAATACATGATAGCTATCTTCTGGGATCAATTGATCCCAGCTATCTTTTATCATTTCTAATTTTATTAATTAAAAACAGGTAAACCATTTTATGGCAAAATCATATGAAAATAACACGGGCGAAATGCTTCAGGGTGCGAAATTACCCGGGTTCTTGCGGAAATAGTAAAACCGGAAAACTAATCTAAAATTAGATGCGCCAGACCTAAAATGGCTGACGGCGTGGACATCGACTTGTACGACAATTTAGAAGATGGATTTGATCAGGTTTCTAATTTAACATACACATATGCACAATGTCCATATATATTGACCATTTGTTATTTCGAGTGCCATATATGATAATTTACACTGTTATCTGTACACTTTGCATCCTGCATGTACAAATGAAGCCAAGTTCAGACCGCCATTTTGTTGAGTGGCGTCTTATTTACTTCATAGATGTTCACAGGTCTAGAACTTGCACCATGATGAAAGTATTTCGTTTTATTTAACAATTGTGTTTGCACTTATAACACATAAACATTATTCAGCGGTAAACCTTTTTAAAAACACAAAATCCGACGAAGAAAATTTCACAAAGGAAGCCCTGGCACAACAATGACACGTAAATCGTAATGTGACTTTTGCATTGAGAACAAACCGTGATGCATATATATGGTTCAAACACATTTATTTTAAAGATGAAGACATTGAAAACAAGAATATAATAAAAGTATTTATTTATACATGATCGACGTATGTTGGAATCCAGGTGTTTTCGCACAAAAACAGTTCCCACTTAGTGGTTTCGCCCTGAGTTGTTTTCGTACTAAATAATAAAGTATATGTAAATAAAAGTCACTTGTTTTTGTTACGATGTGTGATAGTTGTGTTGACTTGATTTTTTTAAGTTACTCGTTAATTATTAAAGATATGTGATAATGGCACGCTATAATGCATTTAAAAAGCTAGCTAAATTATCAATTTATGTGGTGGTTAAATTGGTACAACATTTCATTCTTTTTGCGTGAATTAATAACTATATTTAAATGCACTTGTTGAATGCTTTCAAGTCCAAGTGATACCCTTTGGCTCTGAATATGCCCTCTGCTTATGTTAGTGGTTTAAAAGATGTGACCCATTAACCTGAGGTTCTACAAACATGGGAGTTCCACTAGCATGGAAATTCAACAGAAACTTTGTATAAAATTTACATGTTGTACCATATATAGTATTGGTAGGTAAAAAAATAAAATTTTAATCAATATTCAACAAGTTAAAACAAATTGAAATTTGATTATGTAAGAGCAACCTGAACTAATTCACAATTAAAAAGAAAACCAACAAAAAACAAAATACCCCCACAAAAAATTAAACCAGCACTAAACTTTCAACAATAACATAACATAAGTATGAGTTGTCATAAAGTTATAGACTTAAATTTGTTTTGGTAAATAAAAGATAAAACAAAAATATTAACAGTTCACAACAAATAAGAATAATTGTGGCACTGCTTCACTCTCAGTCATGGCGTTATGACTAGACAGCGACCGTGAGGGACTCTGCTCGAGTATGACACAACAAACTATTTATCCAAAACCAGGAAAGAAAACAACAAGTGAAGTGAAGATATTCAGATTTCTAAGAATATTGTAAAATCTGCCACCGTTGTCTGTCAATAAGGAACCTGGATATGACGATGGTAGTTTGTCGCCACTGCGTGGATAAAAACAGGTCAAATCCAGGTTGTTAAGCGTTGGCAGATTTTCCTGTACTTTATAAATCCAAAATTTGTCCACACTTCACTTGTCTTCCCTCTTTTAATGTGGATAAATGGTACATTTTTTGTGTCCTTGTATGTAGAAATCTCAGTTAAGTCGAGGTGGTTGTTATCGCCACCAAATGGAGCACGAGGTGTTGGATAATGAGTAGCTTCCCTTTGGGCGCGTTCGATTGACCTGTGTGGTCTGTTTGCATAGTGAAAAAACCAATAATTGATTATGACAAAATGCAATAGATTTTAGACATCAGTTAAGATCTTCACGTCAACCAATTATATCAGATCATCGCCCCATTACTAGTCTCTATATAACATATGTAAAAACTATAAAAAGATTTGCCTATCTATTATAACTTTTTTGAAGCTCTTAACGGAAACACAGTGTTTTTTTTTGCCTAATTATAATTAATTAATGTTGTTAAAGCGTTGTTGTACTAGAACTGGAGTTTTGATAGTCTGGTATGTGTTGTCTTAGTAATTGACCAGTCATTTTATAGTAAAACAACACCTCATTTGTGTCTTTTCACCTGTATGGGTTTTTAACTTGCATCAATAACACAAGTGTATGTATAGATCTATGTGTTAGCTGCAATTTTAGAAGAAGAAAAATCAAGTATATTTATTGCAACATAAAAAACTTCATATATTCAACTAAACATATCTTGCATAAAAAATGATTTTAAACCACTCAGTGCACACTTGTTTTTGAGCAAAGCCACTCGTTACTGTATCTTGTGGTGTAGCGCTAACCTTGCCTAAGTTCCATAACTCATGCCTTTATACAGTGTCATGAGACAATTCAAGGCTATATGTAATTTGGCGATACTGATCTCCGATCGATTTGTGGTAAACAAATATTGTTTATTTAGGTGCTTAAATTTCTATCAATCTGACAATCAATAAATAACGTGTTGACAAGTTCTTTATTATTGTCTTACGGTGTGTATATCATATATAAAGAAAAGGTACCAAAGTTCAAGTGAGGTTACTCAAGAGAAAACTGTTGATGATGCTTTATACATATAGGGTATGACATAACTGCAAATGAATTTAACCTCATTAAACATGTTTTATTCTACTAGCCTGTTGTATTATTAATGTCCAATTGTACTTAAAAATTTAATTCCACTTGCAAATTGCCTTTCAAGTTAGATTACATTAATTGTAAAATGTTGGAAGAGAAAATTTAAAAAAAATATTTGACCAAAGATCTATGTCTTCATGGCCACAGATCTAGAGATAGACATCAGTTTAATCAAAACAAGAAAATTAGATCTAGACCTTGGATAGGAATGTTTGACAGCATGAGAAAAAAGCAACTGTGAAGAAGAAAATTCAATTCAGTTACTGATCATGAATGGTTTTAGCTTGCTCATGACTTCATTGGTCTCAACTTTATCTGTTTCCCTGCAGTACTTCATTTGACCTTGTCCTTCAAACGATAGCAACCATTTGGAACTACTTTCGGAAATCTCTAATATAGGAGGTAAAATGTCTCCTTGAAAACGTTCATTTAAGATGTGCTATCCGTCAATGTTCACATGCTTAAAAATATATTAATATTGCATTCTTGGAAGGTTTCTGTTACATAAAGTTGAACTATCCCTGTATCCAAGGTTCAAAACATTAAGTGAAGTGTCTTCTTCAAGCCAAGAAATGTGGAAGGTAGTTCACATCTTTGACAACGTGTACAAATGATTCAACACTGAAAAAATAACAAACAAACAAATCTTATCTTTCCACATTTTGGGGCTTGATAGCAGTAATTATTACTATGGCACTAGCCTTACAACACACCAAAGATGTACACTTTGTTAATTCTGTTTACATGAATAAAAGACGGTTGTATATCTATTACAGGAGAGTGAAACTTTGCCTGATGATGACTTGTATAATGATGTAATCACAGCCTCTTCCAGCTCTGACAGACGGGACATTCATGTAAGTATACGTACCACACGTTTTTCTATGTATGATCTTTATTCTCTTTAGACTTAAGCTTGTATAAAGCTATACTGGTATATATATATAGGTACAGGTCATATAATAAACATTAAAATGTTTAAGTGCCCTAGCACTGACAATTGATCTACAGAGTGTGTTATAATAGAATATTAAAAATTAATCCATCTTTGTAACTTGTCATTAAATCAAAGTTATAATCTTAACGGTATCTAAATCAAAATTTATTGTTTGGTTTCATTAATACTGTAGAATCAGAAAGTTTCGTTGTAGTTTTAATTTCCTTTATTTCGTTGTTGTAAAAGATCGACGAAATTAAAACCATGACGAAATTGTTAACATACCTTCTAAAAAGAACATCTTAAGTATTTTCAACGAAATTTTATGTCAACGGAATCACTTTTTTTTTTTTCAAAACAACGAAATTTAAGCCCAACGAATATTTCTGATTCTACAGTATAATCCGGCCAACATGACCAACACTTAGAGTTTTGAATGGCAAAATTCAGAAATTCATTTGTTTATGACCTTATTTGCAGTGTATATTTATAAAAGGTCATATATTATGACAGTTTAGATGTGATGATTTTTGATCTTTGTCAACTAATTTGTCCTGTTATTAGCGTATTCATTTGAATTTTAACTTGTTTTAAAATGAACATTTAAACTGATTCACAAATAATTGTCTTAAATTGAAGGCTTTGGGGGGCTTAAAATTGGCATCTGTCTGTCTGTCTGTCCATGTATGTACATTTTCTGAACAAATAACTCCTACATGCATGTGTGTGTGCATGTGCCTGATTACCACATATTCATATATTAATAATTTAAAAATCAACTCCAATTCCTTTTTCCTACCCGGTATGTGAAAACTTGTATAAATCGATTCCACTATTTTGTTTACAATCTTATGGCAACAGTCTTAATTCTATGAATTACATGCAGCTGTTTTATGCTTTGGTTTTTAGCATGGTGAAGGAGACAGTGGCAGTAAATCATCTATATCAGTTCCATCTGGATACTCAGGAAGAAGAATAAGTCTTTATGTGGGAAATTTGACTTGGGTAAGTTAAAGTGGGAGTTTATGGTGATTCTTGCTTTGTGTTGTTATTAGCGTCTTAAAAATATAACTAACATTTACAAAGACAGCTTCAAATAATGTACAGGAACAATGTTAAAATATTATTTCTTTCCTTGTAACTGTTTTGGTTAATGTTCTTGTCATGAACATTACAACATCAATATTTATATTGACCCGGATTGCCAAATACCAAAGTGACCTCACTGATATTTTTGGGGTTAACCAAATTTAGTATGCTTATGCAACATGGCATGGCAGAGTGTTGCATTCTATATTTTTCTTACTATAATTATTGCTCAATGTAAATTTGAGTGTCTTGGATAGGACTTCAACAATAGTTGATGTAGCTATAGATTAAAAAAGTTTGGTATATCTATGCAATTGCATCATGGTTTACGAGAATGAGGCATACTAAAAATGATATCACTTTAACTTTATTTGCCAGAATATATTGCCCCTCTTATCTTAAAGTTCCCTGTCCTGAGCATAACACAATCAGGGTTCTCCATAATTTCAAATTTAACTGTGGGGAAAAGTATCAAGGTGCAATATAGGGACTCATATCATTAGGAAATTTGAGGGTATTAGGGGGAAAATTAAAATAAAAGAAGCTGTTTAATTATAAGTCAATGATAACAAATACTTCTGCAGTTTAAGTGATACTTTAGGCTCAACTTTATCATTTTAGAAATAAGTCAGTCTTAAATCAAAATATAGGCCTTGGGTATTTTCTATTGTGGTTGAAGAATTTTAACTGTAGTGCAAATGATTTTACTGTGGTGCTGCACCACAGTCAAATAGGTTGTGGAGATCCCTGACAATGATGATCGACCACAGTTGACAAAATTTGGAACACTTATGCATCACGGCATGGGGAGTCTTTTGTGTTAAAATAAAGTCATTGCAACATTTTTGGTTAAAGTTTAATATTGCCCATTTTCTTGTCTTAGTTTAATTCACCATTTAATTTATACATATATAGTGGACAACAGACCAGGATTTAACAGAGTCTATAGCATCTGTCGGAGTCACAGACCTTGTGGAAATCAAATTCTACGAGAATAGAGCCAATGGACAGTCAAAAGGGTAAGTAGTTTTAGTGTGCACATGTTTTGTTTCTCATTAAGGGTAGATTCGATGGTTAAGTTAGCCAAAATAATAATTTGTAGTGACCTCCTAATTCCAAGCATCAATTGTGTATTGATCATTAGTTATTTCTATCAATTGTGACATTTTCCCATTATGATCATTTTGACCTTTTAATTGTTGTTCTCAATCTATAAGATTGACATTTTCATTTAAATTCATATGTACTTTGCTCAAGGTCACAGATGAGATGGATTTTTCAATATTTTAATCAACATGCTACTAAAATCTGATGATGTGCTTTCACTATTACTGTGTACAAACAGCAGTGTAAGTGTAATATAATTTTACAGATTTGCTGTTGTCGTGGTTGGTTCAGACAATTCTTCCAGAATAATTTTTGAAAAATTACCAAGAAAGGAGATCCATGGACAAGTACCAGCAGTTACTCACTGTAATAGACAAGCTTTAAGCCAGTTTGAGGCACAGGCACGTAAAGGTGATGAACCACCACAAAATGGGGATGCACCACCACGTAAGTACATACTACTTGAGTATTCATAAGTGCATCAAGTTTACCCTCAGTTACTACATTGTTGAATTTAACCGTTATGTAAATCTAGCTATATCATAATCCCATCAACACTGAGACATATTATGGTATACAGATGTCTGGCTGTCCATTTGATTGATGTTTGGCTGTCCATTTGCTGATGGGCATATTGTGTACCATTTGCGGTGTTCTTGTTCTTGAAAATGGAATTATTCATCCATCAAGATACAACTATGTAAGCAAGGATGACTTTATCAAGCTTCTGTATTTCTTGCTCCTTTTTACATAGAAAGAACAGATGTCATGTTAAACCAAAATTTCAGCAAGCAAGCAATACCTTTAGGACTGTTAGTAATATATTGTTACATTTAAACCAATTACTCTAAGGAATATGAACTTGGGTAAGAATGAATTTTTTACAGACGTAATATTGTGTCGGATTGTTTTTACAGCTGAAAATGAATTACAGAATAACAGAGGTCCATCACCTCGTGGGCCACCTCCACATAGAATGCCAAACAAACCACCAGGTCCTGGTGGTCCCCCACCCCCAAGAGGACCACGACCCCCTATGGCAGGACCACCAATGAATGGGCCTCCACCACAGATGCCTCCAGGGGGTCCACCACATGGTCCACCTCATGGCCCCCCTCGTGGGCCACCGCATGGTCCACCTCATGGCCCACCCCATGGGCCACCTCACGGACCACCACATGGTCCTCCACATGGACCACCCCATGGTCCTCCACACGGACCACCCCACGGTCCTCCACACGGACCTCCACATGGACCACCACATGGACCACCTCATCCATTCCCAGGTAACTTAAGCCATGTTTTGATATCATGTGAATACAAATGAAGTGAAAACACATGTGGCGAATAGTCTGTGTACAGGGAATAAATCCTCATTATCAAATTTAGAAATGTCACTGCATAGCACAACATTCAGGATAATTGGAATAGTGACTAATTTGAGAATAAATATTTAAAAAAAAAAAAAAACAAAAAAAAAAAAAAC
>JAUMGZ010232624.1:0-10971 GCA_032359645.1 Pododesmus macrochisma
GAGATTTTGCAGACACGCCGTCAAGTTTATAGTAAGACATTGTGTTGAGATTTTGCAGACACGCCTTCAAGTTTGTAGTAAGACATTGTGTTGAGATTTTGCAGACACGCCTTCAAGTTTGTAAGTAATACTTGCATGCATTGTTAGAGACTTTCAAGCTTTATTTATGGAAACATTTTTGTGGCATTTGGAAATATAGTTTTTTGCAATGTTAACTATACAGTAAGTCATGCTGTAGAAGATATTCAACCAACATGCAAATATATACATAAAAGTGTCCCCTTCTATTTGGTCATCTTGCCTGCTATACAATCTCCATAGATAAAAGGTGCATGGAATATATATGCAAAACAGTGTGTTTGCTCTCACTGATGATGCAAGATCCTAAATTACACTTATTTTTGCTAGAATTTATTCTCTCTCCACAAAATTGCAGAAATAAGTCATCCAAAATAGGTTTTTCTTAAAACATTGTAAAAAAACATTATAAAAAAAAATGTTCAAAATGTAAGGAAATGGACAAACATAGAAAGATGTATGTACGTGGTGTGTATATACATCCTGCAGCCGACCAAAGTCACTGTCCTACTGGTAATAAGACTGTATCTTCAGTTGTGACATTCCGCTATGAAATCTTTTCTCATTTCCAGATTGAAGGTCATCGTGATCAAGACAATTCTGTGTTGTGAAGGCAACCAATCATAAAAAATTAACATCTCTTTGGCCCTCTGATAGACAGTTTCTATTTTCCTGTGTAATCACTTATAAAAAATTAGATTTGTAATGTAATTATAGATCTCTTAGCTTTCAGCCAGCAAACAACACTGCAGCCATTTCCAATATAACACCATCCAAATATTGTCCATTGTGAATGTTCCTAGAGGATAAGTCTGTTCTGTGGTGTTTACATACAAAATTCATGAGCTTCATTAAAGTTGTCTACGGTGTGCTCTGGACAATACATTCAAATTGCCAATGACATCTTTAACAAAACCATTTTTTGCACACATGCAGGCAGCAATTGTCACAAAGTTTTATCTTTCTACTTAGAACTGACTGACAAAGTACTGATGGTCCCCCCCCACATTTTTTTTTCATTGGATATAAAAATTTCATTAATTTTTAACCACATCCTTTTATTTAATTGCCTATTTAATGACCAATTTACTGAGAAAATTTGACAAATGTTGAAAGAAATTAAGAACTGACTAAGACTCAAGGGGATCTGATTTTGTCAATAATAATAGAATTAACATCAACTGAATCATGTCATACCCCAAATAAAGACTTTAACTACATCTATCAATACCTTTTTGATGATAGCTAGGAAATGTCCTATAAGCCAATCAGACTGTAGTTCTTTTTTTAGACTTCTATAATACACCTAATATATGAAACTTCAGCAAATCAGATTGTAGTTCTTAGACTTGTAAAATACACCCAATATCTGACACTTCAGCCAATCAGATTGTATTTCTTAAACTTGTAAAATACACCCATTTTCTGACACTTTAGCCAGTCTGATTGTATTTCTTAAACTTGTAAAATACACCAACTATCTGACACTTCAGCCAATCAGATTGTAGTTCTTAAACTTGTAAAATACACCTATTTTCTGACACTTTAGCCAGTCTGATTGTATTTCTTAAACTTTTAGAATACACCCAATATCTGACACTTCAGCCAATAAGAATGTAGTTCAGAAGACTTGTAAAATAAACCTAAAATCTGAAACTTCAGCCAATCAGATTGCAGTTATTAAAGTGCAATTTATACTACAATAGTATAAACTAATTTGCACATGGTGGTCATTGTTGTATATTTCTGTTTCATAACTTTTATGTAATTTTCCTATGCTTACGTTTTCACTGTGGGAACCCCAATGGTGTACTGCTTCAATTTTGCGAATACAAAGGGGCAACAAAAATAAAATCATTAGTTAAAAGGGACATCACGAACTTCCGTTGAAATACTTCAAATCTGTCTGATTTCATCAGCTTCTAACAATAAAATATCTTGTTTTATACAACACTGAAGTTATTCCCCGCTCCATCGAACAAACAATAGAAGACTAATCTAAAATGCATGGTAATGTGTCTGAGTCTGAAAGGTCAAGAATAGTCATCATGTTATACACGAGCCATCAATACAACTTATCAGCCAACACACTCCAACACAATTCAATGTTAAAGCGATGATATAGCGACATATCAAAACATTCATCAACACTTTGAATAGATCAGTCTCATCCCAGCTATACAACGTGACCATAATAGGTTAATCATCAACAGGATTGTGGTGCATAATATCCTGGCCAAACACAGGCTCATACCTACAAGCTTTAATTAAGTTGTCCAAATATTGGTACAATTGATGACAAACCATCAACCCAATATGAAGGTCTATTAACTTAAACTCAAGTGAATATGATTATGCAGGATTAGTTTATTAAAGAAAACATGCAGAAAGATCAAAAAATCATATTCAACATAGATAAAAGAAAAACAAGAGGCCAACCAGGCCTTAACGTCCATCTGGTTGAAATAGGCAAAAAATAATATTTGCATTTGAATCCTTTTGACCACAGGGCCTTAAATAAACTTGGTTCTCCATGCCCTTACATTATTACATCACAAAGCATAAAGCACTAGGCCTTAAAGTTTACAAGAAGCTTTTTGAAATTTTGTCAAATTTTCCCCCATTTAGGCCCAAAAGAATGCACACCTTGGAGGCCAAGACCCTTCATTTGAACAAATCTGAATCCTCTCCCCTATGGACACTCCCTACCAAGTTTGAAAGAAATAGGTCCAGTGGTTTAGGACAAGAAGTTGAAAATGTGAAAGTAACATATTTGCTATATATTATATATATATATATATATTTATAGTGTTGAACTTTGACACCAAAACCTATTTTTGACCCTAGGGTCACACCTTGAACAAAGTTTACGACCAACGGATGGGATTTGTATTAGAAAAGTCCAACTTGGACCTTTGGTCCAGATGGACTGCTAAATGTACCATATTTTACCCCTTTTCAATGCCTTCTTATTTGACCCTATAGGGGTAACCCCATTTATTTGTAAACTTGAAGCAGCATCTCATTGGGGTACTTCCTGCAAAAATTGGCCCAGCAGTTCTTGAGAAGAAGTCGAAAAATTTGAAAATACCCTATGTCGACTGAGGTGGTCAGCTTTCATGGATTGTTTATTAACAGATTTTGTTTTCGTTTGCACACTTTGTAAACAATGACGCAAGGATCATGCATATGAAATATGAAAGTAATCAGAGCATTAGTTCGTGAGAAGAAAATTTTTAAAAATGTGCTCAATTTTACCCCTTATTGGGTCCCTATGGGGGCCAGCCCTTTTATATTGGCAAAATTGTAGCAGCACACCAATGGGGTACATTGGCCCAAAGATAATGGATGATGCATGAGGGATGATGCAGAATGTATGACAGAGGACAAAAAATGATCACAATAGATCACCGGAGCTGATGCACGACGGACGACAGAAGACAAAGAATGATCACAATAGATCACCGGAGCCGATGCAGGACAGATTTCGGAAGACAAAGAATGATCACAATAGATCACTGGAGCCGAATGCAGGACAGACAACAGAAGACAAAGAATGATCACAATAGATCACCGGAGCCGAAGGTGACCTAAACAGACATAGAAATGACATCACAACAATCTTCAAGACTAATTATCCATGCGGACTGACTTAGAACAATGATTTTTTCCCCAGCACAAAATTTGGGAATGTGGTAACCCAGTTAAGGAGGCCTAAACTTTTCAACTTCCAACATGACACAAGACTTTAGTCTTTCATAAATACAACTTTTTCAAAATCTCCTTAAGGTTATTAGATGGTTGTCTGATACATATTCAACAATTTTTGTAGGATGTCAACTCTAAACATCTAAGGTACCTGAACACTTAAAAAAGCATTAATTTGTCAAGTTGATATCAAACATCATATGAAACATTTGTGCTTAGTAGAAGGATTATTGAGGTGAAGAAGACACAGTAACCTAGCAACAATGCATAAAACATTTCTAATTAGTGACACAATGATGTAACGATCCTATAGTAATATATCAGACCTATCTAGTCTATCTACAGGCGGGTATCAGTGATTTATGTATCATATCTATCTAATATAGCATTACATTGAGGACACTCCATACATTGTCATATGGACAATTGTACTCAATGAACTAGAGACACACTGATCAGCTCGTGCTAATGTTCTGATTCGTATGTCACTAATGTAACAGAGAGGCTTATCAGCAGCACCACAGTCCTGATAACAGCTATATACAATTAGGACCATGGTATCAACACTTCTTTAATTTGTCATGTTCTATTACAGAGCATATTGCAATCTCAATATCATATGGAAATTTCAGATTAGGGACAATAAAAACTACTCTGTTGCAACGTTCATTTTCAAGGGCCTAAGGACCGCTAAATGCAAATTCCAGATTATGGTCTGTACAATTAAGTCTAATTCTACAAGGAAAATAAAGTCTTGTTTGTTCTCTAAAATTATGAAGATATTTTTACAGTGTAGCTTCATGCACTAAATGTACTTATTTAATATTGCCAACATTTAAGTTTAAGTCTATACATATAATTCTGTTAAAGTTCGATATAGATCTAACCACCCCATTCACAAATAAATATTCGTGAGTAAATCTGATCATTAATGAAGTCCTCAGGCACAAAAAACCTTGTATTAGTTAACAACTGATATGGCTGTAAGTTACACCTCATTCTTACCGATTCTTCTGTATTCAATATCTAAAGGCACGCGTGAGTGCCTTGTCAATACATTTCATGTTCATTAGATCTAAAAGTGCAAGATGATTTCACATATGCACTCAAATATCACTCGTTTTCATTTAGAACCAGCTATCGGCTGCAAATTTCCTATTTGTGATAAAATAAAAGCATTTTGCATCAACAAATTTTCTTTTTAAAATTTCACATTTTTGTGTTCTTGACAGCATCCATTTTATATTAATATACTGACTTTTAGGAATCCTGCCTTTGGTACGGCCTAGCATGCAAAAGTACCAGGGACATGGACATTTTCCTGCATTTTAGTTACAATATACTTTTAAACAAGCAGCCAATTGGGTCTTTATGTCCATCTTATTGGACTAGCACTTTAATTTTAGTTGATGAGTTCACTTTTGAATATTTTTTCTCAGAATTTTGCCAAATTTCCCCTCTTTGATCCCCATGAGTTACACCCCTATCAGGTCCTATAGACACATTATCTGGACAAATTTATATTCCATTCACCAAATGATGGTTAAAATTTTGTCCAAAGGTTTTCAAGGAGAAGTCCTAACTGTGAAAAAAAAATACATTTGCTAGTGTTTGACTTTGACCCTAAAACATGTAATCTGTGGTTGACCCTTATGGTCACTTACACCTGGAACAAGATGATTTTTGAAATGTTGTCAAATTTTACCCATTCAGCACCAAACTCCTCTAAATGACGCCCCTGGGGACAGAGCCACATCGTTTGACCACATCTGAAACCACTTTCCCAAGGAATGCTTCCTATCAAGTTTTGTTGAAATGGGTCCAATCAAAAAGTCAAAAATGTGAAAAGTTAAAATAATTGCTATAGTGTTGAACTTTGACCCCAAAATGTGTAACCTATTTTTGAGAAATGCCTTGAAACAAACTTGGTTTTCCATACCCAAAGGTTAATTAATTACTACATATGCAAGCACTATAGGCTCTACATATTCTAGTTCATTAGTAACCTCTTTTTGAAATTTTGTCGAATTTTTCCCATTTTGGCCCCTTGTCACACAACGCAGCCCCTGGATGTCAAGCCCCATCATATAAAGAAATCTGAATCCCCATTCCCAGGGGATGATTCTTACTAAGTTTGGATGAGAATTTTGAGTAAAAAATTAATTGATTAGTTTAAATATTGTTAAATTTCCCCCCATAATAGCTCGAAAACTTTGACCAATTTTTTTTATAAAGTTCCCCAATTTAGTATATAACACTGAGGGATTGCAAAATGTATGTATGACCAAAAGTTTTGTGACCATAAGTCAATATCTGTCGAAGTAAAGACCCACACAAGCATAAATAAGCCAAGGGCAATAACTCTGTCAATAAAGGGCCACATGAACTCATTTTAGTATGCAACACTCTTGTCATGCCATGATGTTTATTTGCATAAAGTTTGGTGAACTTAACTCAAAACTGATGGTCCAGACCAACAAAATAAGCAAAGGGCCATGACTCTGTAAATAAAGAGTAGCATGGCCTCAGATAAGTTTGGGACACTCTGCCATCATAAGATGCATATGCGCATACAGTGTGGTGATCCTAGATCAGAAACACTGTATGAAGTTACAGCTCAGGCAAACATAAATTAGCAAAGGGTTATTACTTCATAAATAAGGGTTCATGTGACCTTCTTATAGTAGCCAATAGTTGACTCTAACCTTGTAAGATGTATATGTGCATTGGGGTTGGTGACCCTATGTAAAAACCTGTTCAAGTTATGATCTAGACAATGAATTAATTAGTGAAGGGCCATAACTCTGTAAATAAATGATTGTGTAACTTCATTTTAAAACAAGACACACTGACATCCTAACATGTATATGTACATACATTTTGGTGACCCTAGATGAAGAACTGCAAGTATGTTGCAGCCAAGAACTAATAAAATCATCAAAATTTTAAGCAGAAATACAGTCAAACCTGTCTATAAAGACCACTCAAGGGAAACAAGAAAAGTGGCCTTTATGGACAGGTGACCTTAAAATACAGGTTCAACTGAGTTGAAATATGAAGAGAAGGGATCTAAAAATTCTGGCCTGTAAAGACTGGTGGTTGTTAAAAAGAGGTTGCCTTTATAAGACAGGTTTTTCTGTACATGCAAATTTTTTTTACCTTACAGTGACCTTGGACTTTGAATGTTTTAATTTACCTGTAAAGCAATCCAATGACATCATGGCAAGCTATTATACATACAATCTGATGTGTGACAGAGTTACTAAGTCAAGCAAAAGATTTTTTCACAACTTCAGCCACAGGATTCTAAATATCGGATATCAATATCCAATCAGTAAGGTTTGTTGTTTTAGTGGATTATCCTTTATATGATACAACCAAGCTGTTTATTTTATTGTAATTTAACCAGTTGTGAAACTAAATGTCATAGCATGATCAAGGTACATGGCAACTGATTAAATCTGTATAAACAAGCACAACAGATTAATTATTCATGTTATCATACCAGATTTGCATAATAAAGATATTCTATCAAGATAATAAGCCACCAATATGGACAGTAAAAAAGTCCTTGAAACTTTAATTCTTTCATAAAAGTGTCTTAGATTCTGTCAGCTTTTATGCATTAATGCATCTTAAACTTAACACAGATGGTCAAATCAAGATATAATCAGATGTCTTTTTATAAAATAGAATAATAAATCCTCTTCTTGAGAGTTAAATCATATTTATATATCTTTTTATAAACATATTAAATTATCAATAAATGAGAATATATTTATAGAAAGCAATATATAGAAACAGCTTTGTCTTTTTAACAGCTGAAATAGTAAAAATAAATAAAAATTACCGGTAAGGTTTTGGAAATATGGTGAAAAAGTCTATTAAATGAATTCCTATATATAATATTCTACAAGATAGTTAATATCTACTGTTAATTAAGGTCTATATATACATGTAGTTCTATTAAAAGCTAACTGAGTGGGATCAACCCAAATGGTTTAGCCACTTGATAAACAGACTTCACAAAAGATTCAACTTGATTGGTTGATATGTTTGTCATAACTTATGGGTCAGGTACAATGTGTCAATGTGTGAGAGAACAGGGTGCACTATTACTGCACAAATGGTCATGGGCATTGACTATCAATAAAATCATTTACCTTTCTCAAGTTGACTAACGGTCCTTGAAATGATTACAAATGGAGAAAAATATGTTAGGGCAACGTTTTTCTATGGATACAGACTGACGAAAACTACAACCTTAAGCTAGCTCTACCAACTATCTGAAGAAGTAATAAAGTTAATTTACCAAACACAAAGCATTATAAAGAAGCTGAGTGTAAATAGTCCTAAAATACCAGCAAGTTTACTAAAACAATACAATGCTTCAAGCTAAAACAAAATGGAATATTCAAGTGACAATGTGCCATGAGTGACCTTAAATAATTGAACTGTAATTAACGAGGTTTGAGAATGACTTGCAAAATTATTCAGTGTAGGCAGGGAGAAATTGACACAACTGACTATGTTAGGAAATTTAATAGTTCTGTTGCCAAGACGATGTGATGCATACCTTGTCATCTTCATTTCTTAGACCTCTTGTAACCAAAGTTACGAGGAAAGTTACCACAACCAGGTGTAAAAATACAAAGTTGTGCTAACCAAAAGCTTTTTCTGTGGTTATTTTGGGATCCTAATTTTGATGCAATTGTAGTCCCGAAGCAGCTTGTATAGGAATAATTCAACTGTAGGTGATTCTAACAGGAACTTTACAATTAACTTAATTATGTCAAAATGGTGCAGGAGAGAATTAAATGCCCTTGGAAATCTGTTGTCATTATTTTAATTTGCCAGCGAGTAGGTGAACAAAGGTTGTGCTACATGTTTTGAGCTTAATTTTGACATTATTAAATTTACTATTTGTTTATTTCATTAATGAACATTTCCTTGGGTCATAAAGAAATACAGGAGGCCCATTGGGCCTTACTTCCACTTCAACAATGAAAGAAAAGCAATTAGATTTAATAAAGATTATTTACAAAACCAACAGATACAGTTCATTGTAAATACTAAGTCAATCTCCATGAATATTTGGTATTTACATGTACATATCCTTTAATAGACATGCTTATACAAGAAGGTTGTTAACTTCGTTGATATTCTTGCAATGAACATCTGTCAAGAGTTTCATGAAACAGGCCATTTAAGAGCAGAAACCGAAATCGATAGCTACAAATGTATTCCGTGGTTCTTGAAAAGATGTAGAAAAGGTATATCAGCCAATCAGAAACATTGATGGCCATGTTGTATAGACTTCAGAAACACAAAACTGAAAAGGGACTAAAGAAGGGTTGTATAAATGAAGATCTTGAAAATATAACCAACTTTTCTTTACCAGCTAGAAGTAAAAAAAATCTTAGTCAATTAAAGCTGTCACAGCTTTATTAGATGGAGATTCAAAGCAAAGGATACACATTTAAAAGGGGACCATATAAGGAGATTTTACATCATTTTTTTGTACAAATCTGACCAATATGTGTCTTTACAAGTTGATAATGTCTCGGCCAATCAAAGGCCATATTGGCTAAAATTTGATTACCTTTGATACAAATCCAAAATTTAATAACCATAGAAAAACTACATCAAGTTTTCTGAAAACTTTACAAGATGTCAAAAATATATCTCAGCCACTCAGAAGCCATATGGTAGCCATATTCAAAGGAGTTTAGAAATGTCTGACACTAATCTGAAAGAGGACCATGCAAGGATCATCTACAAAGAGTTTGTCAAAATATGACCAACTGCTTTTGGCAAGAGATAAAAAAAGATCTAATCCAATCTTTAGCAATGGCATCAATGTCAGATGGAGTTGAAATAGACAATGCTGGAAACCAATCTTGAAAGAGATCATGAAAGGAACATCTACATAAATTTCAGATTGTTCATCAATTTTTCACAAGAAGTTGAAAATGTTCCTGCTGATCAGAAAAGGTGGCATCCAATTTGGATGTATTTCTGCAATGTTGGACACAAATCTAAAAGTAAATTGTTTAAGAAATATTGACATCAAGTGTCATGAAAATCTGTTATCCTCATGTCAAAAGATTCCAGCCATGGTAGCCATATTGCATACCTTTGGAGGAACATCCCCTTTAAGATTGGTCAAAATTGCCCATTGGTTTTTGAGAAGAAATGTTAAAGGCCAACATACAACAGATGGATTGGTATAGGGCAAGACCACCTGGTGGACTAAAAACCAATCTCCTTTTCCATTAAAAAGATTTGAAAGTTATGAAAAAAAAAAAAAAAATGTAAATTAAATTCTAAGAAGTGAAAATTTATAGAAACTAGGTTTTAAACAGGAAGACATGCACACTGTACTTGTAGATGCATGATTAAAAAAAAATGTGAAAGCTTTAGTAATTATGATTTACCTTGTGTTTTTTTTTTAAAACAAATGTTTAGTATGACCTTGACCTCACATTAATCTGATTAAGTCCGAAACAGTGTTACAGAGGGATATGTGTTTACCATCTCTATTGTACTGTTCATTCAACTTAATTTTAGAGTTGACCATTTTTATATTGGATTTTGTTAGTGGGTGTAATTGTCCCAACCATCAGGTTTTCTGGCCTCGCCTTAAACACCTAGCCTTTCTTTATAAACATAAAGGTCTTGTCTACTCTTAATTCATTTTGTCTTGTCAGTCACACATAGATGGTTGAATCTTAACTAAGCTATAGGCCTGGGACTGGAACCTAGCTTGGAAGAGGTTATCTCAGACACACAGGGAATTGCCTCTGTTTATTGATGACCTGCTTCAATGTTGCATTTTTGTATTTTTTTGGTATGTATCATTGACTGAATGCAAATGCCTTATGTCAATGATAAGAGATATATAGTTGTCTTTTAAAACAATGACAGCAGAGGCTGTGTAAACACAGGCTGGAATATGTCGTCTGTCACTGTCAGGGAAACTACACAATGTTACCTCACATCAATAGTGTCCTGTTTGCTTGATTCTCAATTTCATCAATTACAACTTTGCATTTAACAAGAGGCCCATGGGGCCTTAAAGGTCACCTGAGTATTCCGGGTTTTTTTTAAATGTACTTAATTTGACCCCTTTTTGCCCCCAATGAGAACTGGCCCTTTTTATTTGCAAACTTGAAGCAGCTACCT
>JAUMGZ010232635.1:0-10970 GCA_032359645.1 Pododesmus macrochisma
TAAGATCGTATAGAATCCAAGAAAGCTTGTAATTTTGTAATATAAACGGAGACGATTTTTCACCTGTTCGCGCTATGATGGTCACATGACTCTCCCCATTTTATATTGTTGTTTTAATAAACTTTCCCCCAAATTCTATCGTTCTAATTTTTGATCATCGGCATTTAGTTATCTATACTTTTTTTTTATTCTAAATAAATAAGTAAATTGTTTGTGGTTTTGAACCTTGAATATTGGACAACATTCTCACAGATGTTATGTTACCCTTTTACACATTACATTTATTGGTATTTCGACTCTGTTTGCAAATTTGTATTAGGTAAAGACTGGAATATACCGAATTAATCGTTACAGAGACATCACGATGGATGACAACACACTGCAGCGGGAAATGCGCAGTCTTCGGGGACACCTGGTTTCGCTTATCGAAAATCAAAAGTGTGTTCTAACCAAAAGAAAGATTCTTTCGTTTTCGACTAGCGTATTTTTGTAATTACGTATCCGAGTGTCTTTCTGTTATCATTAATTAGCGAAACACCGAAGATTCACTGAACTTAATGTAGAGAAGTTAAGGCGCCAGGTGAAGTCATGAAAGTAGAAAAGACACAAAGTGAAATATCGAAACAGTGAAAAGACGTCACACGGAATATTAAAAACCGTCAACGAAAATACCGAGAAAAAAACTGAAATAACGAAATAGTTGTGAAAGACAGAATGGCAGAAACACACACATTTTATGGTGCTCTGTCTCATAATATTTTATTCAACACGTAACATGATTTAACATTGTCTGTCCTTAAATTGGCAACAATCATTGATTCTACAAATTGCCTTTCAAAAGAGCCACGTCAACCGGCATCAGGTTCTCGCGTGCTCTAATGCCAAATAAACAATTGTATAGATCAAGTTCAATTCAAATTAGCCAATAACCCCGTCTTATATATGTAATGTATAGTTCTTGTCTTGAATCAGACATATATGAATTGTACTCATAGCCTAGTTCTTTTCGTTTACTTATTTATATTTCTATTGAAATGTTTTATTACTAAGTGATATTCTACCGTTGCTGTGCAGTCACCCATACTGTCTGAAGATGTGTATGATTGCTTTATAACTAAGTCTTATCTGATGCATTAGTGCACCGTGGTTTATTAGTCCAGAATATTATCGGATGATCAGTCCTGTGTTCTGCTGCTGATCAGGTAATTATTCTGATGAAATCGTGAAAACAGTATTTATTGTACAACATCACATGATAAGTGTCATCACATCTTCTTTCTAAGTTTCCTTGTGGTGTTCATGTTTTAGTGACATATTGAAGGACGTTATCAAGAGTCGCCCTGTCTTTTCATAGTGACATCAGTATTAATTCCTTATTAATGATGAAGGACGGGTAGAACCGTCTGAAGTGAAGACAAAACAAGAAAAATATTTAATAAAGTATACGAGCTACAGCATTTAAAATAAGAAACTAAACGTGTACTAAAAACTGTTCAATATTTCAACTTTAACAGCATGTTTCAAGTATTAAATTTTTCTTTTATAACTTGAACACAGAATTTAAAAATGGTCTGTGTACTCAGGGGAAAATAATGTATAAAAAATAATATTTTTTAATTACAATGAGACACTTCAGAATATCTTAATGTCAAAACAGTTACAGGCAAACAGATTGTTATTAAAACGTTGTATCAGTTGTAGACCACTATAACCGCTTTCTTACGGACATAAAGACATTCATAGAAAATAATTGTACCTACATGGCACATCTAGCTTTAAGCAATCCTGATGGTGGTTGTACGTATTATGTCAAATTATAGAAAATGTGAGCTGAATAAGAAATGTTCAATCATGTTTATTCCAGTGACCTTTTAAAGCATTGCTTTCACTTAATAGTTTTGTATGATCACATTGATTGTTTCTTGTCTGTCAAATTAAAAATTTAGAACCAATCAACTGTTTGATCTAATACAAAAAAAACTATTTTGCTTCAATAATGCTTTGTATCTAATTGACAGATGTCTTATGAGAATCGGTTCTGAATTAAGTTTCTACCACTTTATACGACTCAAAGCGAGGATACCCACACGCGATTGCGACATCATGTGACTTAGACGACTGTGATAGATAGCAAACTAAGATGATAAACACTAGAAAAAATAAAATACACAGTCCATGAAGTTAGCAAAAAGCTTTGTTATTAATTAACTTTCCGTCTTTAGTATTGATCTTTGTAATTACCAATGCTGATTAATCTTAAAATCGTTACAATTAGTAAGAATTTCCAAGACGTATACGGACGTCTCGTCTCTGATGTTGCGTTTCTTTGTAGGATTCGCAAACACCATGCAACTTTAATTATTATCAGGTGCTGTCGAGGACCGTATTGTTCCGCTTCTATCGCGTCTGTATCGGAAAATACTGAGATCTTTACCAGGATAAAGACAATCTACTGACAGTAATCCCAACGGAAAGACGTCGAAGAAAGAGCTAATTATTACATCATACGTGTCAAAATGCGCGAACAGAACGCAGTTCATGTAAAAAGGCATTTAAAATCAAAGAGAAAAGCAACAAAACTTTACTCGATACTTTTGAGAAAAGAGCAACATGTAATTACTTTCAACAATTAAAAAGGATGATTGCAACACTGACGTTACGTAAAGTAGATAGAGCAAATTAACTTGCAACAGTAATTCAGGAAAGGAATAAGGTCAAAGAACCTATTAATACAGTGACCGAACTGAAAAAGCATGCTTTAAGACAAGTTTACTTTAAATTATGGAAGGGCTGAATTAAACAGTTTTATCAATGAAAAGACTGTCCTACTTACGCGACCAACGTCCATACGGGCATGGAAACTTTTAACTCTTAGGATGCATACTAAGTATTATTTGATTATTGTTAACCACATACAAAAAACGTCAGGAAAGAGTTATCTTTGATTGACGCGTTGTCTTTAATTGGTATAAACGTTTACATAAGAATGTTCTCTGTCAACATGCAATGATATTTACAGATACATGTTTTATTATTAAATGGATGACTTCGTATAACCTCCACTTCAAAACTCAAAAAATAAATACCGCAATTCAGTGCAAACATAAACATTTCTAACTGGGACGAGAACATAAAAATGCCTAAACTTTAGTATTACTTTTCTGAAATATTGCGTAAAAATGCAATGCATGTACACTATCTTCCTTTCCTTCATCTTATCCTTATTGCAGAATATTTGACTACAAAGTTGCAGGTGTATTAGATTTGAAATTTTGAGCATGACTTGGCCTCCAAAATCACTACCGTCCGCACAAAGACAGGAGTTCCATCACCTTTACCTACTTAGCAGGGTTCATATTTTCACATGAGGAAAAAGTAGTTTTTGTTTTAACTTTTTTAAAGCATTTTAAATTTCACAGCCGAGAGAAAGCAGAAATTTACGACAGACATCACAATGACCAAGGAAAGCAGACATTCCGTGAGTGATGTGACAATGACCAGATGAAAGCAGACATTCCGTACGGGATGTCACAATGACCAGGGAAAGCAGACATTCCGTGAGTGATGTGACAAAGACCAGATGAAAGCAAACATTCCGTATGGGATGTCACAATGACAAGGGAAAGCAGACATTCCGTGAGTGATTTGACAATGACCAGATGAAAGCAAACATTCCGTATGGGATGTCACAATGACCAGGGAAAGCAGACATTCCGTGTGGGATGTCACAATGACCAGATGAAAGCAAACATTCCGTATGGGATGTCACAATGACCAGGGAAAGCAGACATTCCGTGAGTGATGTCACAATGACCAAAGAAAGCAGACGTTCCGTGTGGGATGTCACAATGTCCAGATGAAAGGAGAAATTTCAAGAGGGATGTCACAATGTCCAGGGAGAGCAGACATTCCCTAAGGGATGTCAAAATGTCCAGTAAAGGCAGACATTTCAAGAGGGATGTCATAATATCGAGGGAAAGCATATATATTCCGTAATGGATGTCACAATGACAAAATTAAGCAGACATTTCGTGAAAGATGTCGTAATGACAAGATGAATACAGATTTTCCGTAAGGGATGTCACAATGACAAAAGAAAGCAGAAATTTTAAAAGTGATTTCAGAATGACCAGGGAGAGCAGACATTCCATGATGTCACAATGTCCAGGGAAAGCATATATGTCGTAAGGGATGTCAAAATGACCAATGAAAGCAGACATTCCATGAGGTATGTCACAATGACCAGAGAAAGCAGAAATTCCATGAGGGATGTCAAAATGACCAAAGAAAGCAGATATTTTAAGAGGGATTTAACACTGCTCAGGGAAAGCAGATATTCCGTGTGAGGGAAGTCAGAAATTTCAAGAGGGATGTCACAAGGTCAAGGGAAAGTAGACATTCCGTCAGGGATGTCACAGTGACCAAAGAAAGCAGACATTCCGTGAGTGATGTCACTATGACCAGGAAAGGCAGACATTCCTTGAGGGATGTCAGAATATCCAGGAAAGCATATATTCCGTGAGAGATGACCAGGGAAAACAGCCATTTCAAGATCTGATTCAAATGTCAATCCTCTTTACTTTTGATGTTTGTAAGCGCTTTCCATCGACGTCAGTTCGTCTTGTTCAGATGTATTTTATGGGTTTTTTTGGCCGTCAACCACATTGATTTAGATATCATTCTTAGGACATGCTTACTTGTTGGTGTTTGTTAGCGGCGGATGACACATGTGTAGCAGGAAACGCTTACCATATCGCGAGCACCTGGTTTCGCTTCTAGTTTTTTTAACAGATATTCGTGATGTTTCCTTTTTTAGTTAATACTATATTTTCTGTGTGCGTCCCACGTTTTCCTCTTGTTGCCCATGTCCATGAACTTACGGCTTTAGAATATCGTCTTGGTTTTTCGAATTTACTACTTTAGCGTTTTTTTTGTTTCTATTGTCAATTCCTCTGATGCAAATGGCATTCTTTCCTACATTTGAGGGTTATTGGTGTTTTTCCATTGTCGTCAGTTGCTTTGAGTCAGATGCCTTCTTACTATCGATATTTGTTTGTATTTTCTTTCTTTCTGATTTAAATGTCAATCTTGCTTACTTTTGATATTTGTTAGGACTTTCCTTCGATGCCAGTCTCTCTGATTCAGATACCTTACTTTGATATTTGTTTATATTTTCCATTGTTGTCAGTCCCTCTGATTCAGGTGCCTTACTTTTGATATTTGTTTGTATTTTCCATCGTTGTCAGTCCCTCTGATGCCATCCTTCCCTAGCTTACTGTTGCATATCATTTTACTTGTTTGCCGTTGTAGTTACACCGTGTTAATTTCTTAGCTATGTTTTCGTTGCTAATACTAAAACCTAATATTTGAATCAGTACTTATTCGTTGTGAAAGTTGCGTGCACTTCAACCCGAGGGAGTATAGACGGTATCGCTACGAGGTCAACACGAACAAAATATATAATGCCAACTGATTTTACGGCAAAACGATGGAGACATGTGGGAAATCATCTCTCGCTCCAAATCTCGCACATCGTTACATTTTAACAGAATTATTCATGTAATTCTGCAAATTAATCTATTCTGTTGTTACTATTGCTACAAATCGTGTCCACATTTAAATAGCTGCAAGGTACATTACGTGTGCATTACGCCGTCGTATGCTAACACTCCACGTGTAAAAAGCTGCAAACAACTATCAGACTTGCGACGTGTTTTCCCCGTAGTCGTCGTGTGCATGCTACAGGAATACCATAACATTTGATTAACACATTATCCCTCATCTAATTGTGAATGTGTATAATTAATTAATACGGAGGTCGACAAAGTTACCAACACTAGTCTCTTGAGTAGATATAATCTTTATATAACACGTGCCAGATAACTAACACATGAACAAGATTTGATATGTAATACCGGTAAATGAATACAAAAAATTACAATTTACAGGAAGTGTGCTCTGTTGATCATTTCAAATTAATATGTAATGAAAATTATACTCATTAACACAACATAAACACCAATTTATATATGTTTAAAGGATGAAAACATACACCCTAGTAGCTCATGTGATCTCAGTCACATGCGTCATGTCTACAGATCTACAAAGGTGCAACAAAGTTATATATTAACTTTACTTCAAGGTGATATCTTACCTATAGTGATTCAAAGTGAAACCGCCCATGCATTTGTATGCGCAAGATTTTCTTGAATGAAATAGAGGACAGAAATACGAAGCTACTTATTCAACAGTAGCTTTTATTACGCTGAAGATAATTATGAACATTCTTGATATATAGCTACACCCTCATTTACGCAAATAAAGAAGAATTATATGGCTCTATTATATTAATATCGGAGGCCCCGGTGATGCGCTTAATTTAGCTATAAGACACGTCGTTAAGGGTCGCATAAGCAATAGCTTTCTTAATTACAAAGAAAATCTTTATAAATTATATTTTACTGAAAACTCAGGTATGCGTGCGCATGACAAGATGGACTGACCGGTGGAATTTCGCTCCGGACACAAATGCCTTTATTTCGTAAGTTTACAATGATTGCCTGTGGCTAGGCATATCCAAAATGTAACATATCTACCAAATATGACTTTATAAGCAGCCTTTTCGGTATTGGTTACCTATGAAAAACAGGAAAAGACATCGCCGCAAAAGTGACCAGTCCGGCTTGACACCACCCGCTAAAACCAGTATGGCGTCCAACTCACCAGTAGCCGAGGATGTATCACAGCCACTATCTCATGCTATAGCGGAGGCACATGACTCAATTATGGGCCCTCTTAATTTACATCAGTCTTTAATTAATGAGTCTTCTCCTATACGCACTGAAGGGTTAAACCTACATCAGCCTAATTGCAATATACCACCACCACCCTACCCGGACCAGAGTACACCTGTACCAAAACATATCATGTGTAATCAATCAGGTGCGACGTTTGAAGTCCCCAATACACAACTAACCTCGACGAGTGCATCAACACCAACTGTAACGTGTAAACAAGGTGAATCCTCGTTCGATCTTATACAAAATACTCACCCGCCAACTGCAACGACCAATTCCAATCATTATGAACAACCAACACCTATGCAAATGATGATGTACAATATGAACACTATGAATGAACAGCTTCAAAAGGTGCAATCTTATATGTATCAAAAGTTACCTAAACTTGATTTACTAGACCAAATCTATCAGAAATTTGAATCATTTGAAAAATCTATTAGTAATATGAAGCAGGAAATCGAAAATATTAAGTCTGTACAACAATCACAAGCTGAAACCCTAACAAACGAGGAGAATCATCACTACAACATTGAACAGAGGGTACAATCACTTCAGGCCCAAAATAGTAATCTTGAACACGAAAATTATGATCTTAAGGAAAATTTCTTGAAATTACAAACTCAGTCTATGAAGTATAATCTGATCTTTGGTGGTATTCCTTCTACGGGAGATGAAACAGCGGCAGATACAGAAACCGTGCTGAAATCTTTTCTTGATCGCGAGCTAAATATTCCAAATACTGAAAGTATCAACTTCCAAAATGTTCACAGATTACGACCACGAAATGATGGAAAGCCACGCAGTATTATAGCAAAGTTCACGAACTACTCTGATCACGAACGCGTCTTGAAAGCTGTACCCCTAAAACTGAGAGGCAAACCTAACTTGACCGTACACCAACAGTATCCCTATGAAATAAATCAACGAAGATCAGCCCTAGTTCCTAAGCTTAAGGAACTCCAGCGAAGAGGTGAAAGGGCAAAAATCGTCTACGACAAACTTCTGGTTAATGGTCAGCCTTATGCAGATCCCCCTCCGCAGCCGCGAGGTAATCCAGGTGCCCTACATGAACACTAGGACAACGCATCGGGTACAAGGGTCAGAGGTCATGTTGACATCAATAGTGACAACAAACTCAATATTGGTTTTCTAAATGTGTGCGGTATCAAGTCCAAGCTATTAAATCCTGACTTTAGTTGTTTGATCAAATCTTATGACCTATTTATATGTGTAGAAACAAAATTAGATAAGTATGATGATATTGTATTGCCTGACGGGTATAGTTATGTAACGAAAAACAGGGTGAAATTTGAAAGAAAATCTGGTGGAATTATTATTATTTACAAACAGAAATTGATGCCTTTTCTACGGTTTATAAAAACAAAATCAGAATTTATACAGTGGTTTGAAATATCAAAAGAATTAACTAACTCAGATACAAATATTTTAGTAGGCTGTGTATATATACCCCCCGAAAATACTAAATATTCTTCTGATAGCGCATTCATTGAAATAGAGGAAGAATTGATAAGTTTATCTAAACAAACGAAGCTTATTTCATTAGTTGGTGATTTTAACTCAAGAACGTCTAAGATGCCTGATTATATCATACCTGATGAAAATTTTGTAGAAATATTTGATTTTATTGAGGATGATGAATGTATTGAAAATATGTTTTCCTACCAGCAACTTATTGAACACAATATTCCACTTGAAAGATATAGTGAGGACAAAACACGTCATAATAGATATGGTAGTTTACTGCTAGAACTATGTAAAAGGTGCTCTTTATTTATTGCTAATGGGAGGTTATTTACCGATAAGTTTGTTGGTAAAAATACATGTAAAGATACAAGTTTAGTTGACTACTTGATTCTATCGTCAGATCTGTTTACTTCAATTTCGAATTTTGAAATATTAGATTTTAACCCGATGTTTTCTGATGTCCATAAACAACTACACCTTTCACTTTCATATAGTGACATCGATATAACAGGTACCGCGCCACAGGTAGGTAAGAAAGAACGTGTAAAGTGGAAGGCTGAGAAAGCAGACGAATTTGTACAGGTAATTGAATCAGACATCAACACGCTCAGTTCGATTGACAACGCGCTCGATCAGTTAACAAACAGTCGAGTGGTGACAAATGACCAGGTAAGTAGTGTAGTAAATGACCTTGGCCTTTTATTTACAACCAATGCAACTTCCGTTTTCGGTTTGACTAAAAATAGAAATAAACAATGTAAAAATAATCAGCCATGGTTTAACAATGACTGTAAGGTAAAGCGTGATGCATTCAACAAGGTTAAAAATATGTATAAACAAGACAAGTCTATTAATGTTAAAAATCAATTAAAACGAGAAGCTAAAGAATATAAAAAAGTGCTTAAAAATAGTTTTAATAAATACAGAGAACAGTGTGCTCAAGAATTAAAATCTCTTTCAACAAATGACCCAAAGGAATTCTGGAGAACATTAAACAAATACTCTAACAGCAATAAAGAAACCACTGACATACCAATCGATACATTTTATGAATATTTTAAAAATTTAAACAGTGCAGATATTGATGATGAAAATGAAATTGACATTGAAGCTATATGTAATAATCCAGTTATCGACGAAATATTGAATGGTACTATAACTGAATTAGAAATTAAAGAGTCGATCAAGAAATTAAAAAACAATAAAGCCCCAGGCATAGACACTATTGTAAATGAATATTTAAAAAACTCACCACCAGTATTAATTACATTATTCTGCAAGCTGTTCAATTTGATTCTTGACACTGGTATAATTCCAGAGAACTGGTCAACTGGTATCATAAAGCCTATTTACAAGAATAAAGGTAATCCTAAAGACCCTGATAATTTTAGAGCGATCACACTTATTAGTTCCCTTGGTAAACTTTTTACTTCTGTCATTAATACAAGGTTGAACTTAATGTCAAATGAAATAGATCTCATATCGAGCAATCAAGCTGGCTTCAGAAAAGGATTTTCAACGACAGACAATATTTTTATATTACATTCTCTTATATCCCTATACTTTAAATTTGGAAAAAAACTTTATTGTACATTTGTAGATTTCAGAAAAGCCTTTGACACAGTTTGGAGAACAGGGTTATGGACTAAATTGCAAAAATATGAAATTAAGGGTAAATGTTTTCAAGTAATATATAATATGTATAAAAACATTAAATCATGTGTAAATTATAATGGTAAGCAATCTGAATTTTTCCCCTGCATGGCTGGAGTGAGACAGGGAGAAAATCTCTCCCCCTTTTTATTCTCGATTTTTTTGAATGACCTAGAAGATTACTTGCGTCTCCTAGATGGTAAACCACTTGAAACTATTACAGAAAAACTCCAACATGAGCTGCACTTATTTATAGAAATATTCATCTTACTTTATGCAGACGATACTATAATTTTTTCAGAAACGCCAGAGGGAATGCAGTCTGCGTTAAATATATTCCAGTCTTACTGTGAAACATGGAAACTAAGTGTAAATATAAATAAAACTAAAGTTATGGTATTTAGTAAAAACAAATCAAAACAGAAAATTAGCTTCAAACTTCAAGATATAGAATTAGATATAGTTGATTTTTATACATACTTAGGTATTACTTTCAAATACAATGGGAATTTTGTTAATGCTAGACGAAATCTTGTTGACTCAGCTCAAAAATCCTTATTTGCAGTTTATAAAAAGATAAGAAACCAGTCTATTCCTGTGGATATTCAATTAAAACTGTTTGATGCAATGGTAGAACCAATACTTCTTTACGGGTCAGAAGTATGGGGTTATGAAAATCTTCAAATGACAGAAAAAATTCATTTACAATTTTGCAAGAGAATCCTTAAAGTAAGAAGTAGTACTCCAAACGTCATGGTATATGGTGAGCTGGGAAGATTTCCTATGGAAATAAAAGTTAAATTAAGGATGGTATCGTTTTGGTATAATTTGATAAAAAACGAAAACAAACTTAGTAGTATTTTATATAGACTAATGCTGTCCCTACAATACAGTGGAACATATTCCTTCAAATGGGTTAACTATGTGAAATCTATCTTTGATAATACAGGAATAGGATATATATTTGAAAATCAGATTAACATTGATGCACAGTACTATAAACACATTCTAAAACAACAGCTGACTGACCAA
>JAUMGZ010232646.1:0-21179 GCA_032359645.1 Pododesmus macrochisma
CTTCATTATTTGACGCAGTTATTGTTTGTTTGTCAATGCCTCTCGTTCTGTTGATCCTATTCATACTGTTTTTTGGTATGCATGTGTATTGCAACAATGCAAACACAACTGTGTAAGATTTTTCTCATACAAACCTGACGGTCGTACGTCCATTGGTCGTAAACCTTTGCTTTAAACGACATCACTGAAACTACTGGGCAGATTTCAACAAAATTTGGCAGGAAGCATCCTTATAAAAAAAGGGATTCCAGATTGTACAACTGAAGTCACTGACCCCCAGGGGACATGTTGGCGGGGCCAAAAGGGGTACATATGACAGGAAGCCTTTAAACGGCATCTCCTCCGAGATTATTTGGTAAATTCCAACCAAGATTGGCAGAAAGCATCCTTATGGGAAGGGGATATGTTATTGTGCAAATGAAGTCCCTGACCCCTGAGGGGCAGGTGGGCGGGGCCAAAAGAGTTTAATTTGACAGTATGCCTTTAAACGACCTCTTTTCTGAAACTACTAGGCAGATTTCAACCAAATCTGGCAGGAAGAATCATTAGGGGAAGTGGATTCAAAATTGTACAAATAAAGTATCTGTAACACCACACCAGGGGACTGGTGGGTGGGGCCAAAAGGTCAAATTGACAGTATACCTTTAAACAAAATCTTCTCTGAAACTACAAGTCATATTTCAAAGAAGCATCCTTAGGGGAAGGGGGTTAAAGAATGTACAAATAATTAATCTGATAATGTTTTATCCTGATTGCAGCCATGGCCTCTGATTGGTTGAAAATTACAAATCTAGCATGGAGAATCCTAAGTGGAGGTGGATTCAAAATTGTACAAATATGAAGTATCTGACACCCTAGGGGACTGTTGGCTTGGGCCAAAAGGTAAAAGTGACAGTATGCCTTTAAACAAAATATTGGACACTGTCTTCCCGATGAATTTATTAACTTGCGTGCAGGGATTATTGGTTTTAAATACTCAAATACAAATGCACTCTTAGGTATATTTATTGAATTCAAGTTACTTCATTGCTGTGACCATATCAACTACTTCATCGCAATAAAAGTTATTCAACAAGTGTTTCATTTACACACAAATATATAAACACTTCGGCTTTACAAATTTATTTTATTCGTGTTCTAAATTGGATTGAAATTGCCTTATGGTTTAAGGCATAACTAATTGACAGTTTAAAATATATCAAAATTTAGTATGTTAAGTGATTTAAGAATGTTGTTTATGAATTTTTGTGATTTTGACACAGAATCAACACTACAAAGTACACATTCTTTGTCAATCGTAAATAGAGATAATTTTACTAAATAAATGTTGATTCGAATTTACATTCTTTAACCCAATACGATGCGCTATCTGCCATATAAGTTTGTGCTAATGGTGATCGTATCTACGAGCCGCACGTTTACGATATAGGGAAAGTTACTCTTGATTGTTTTTGTTTTAAAGCTGAAAAAACATTAAACACCAATCGCTAGGTGGCGCAGTTAACCCACGCTAACTACAGCGGCAGGGCCCATTGTCTATATTGTATTACGGGGCCAATATCAAAATTAAGAAGCAGTAAATAATGGAAATAAAAGTTACTTGTTACATACACATTATTTGAACCCGAAGTATGTGCCCAAGTTGCGTATTTAATAGATAAATATCGAAACATAGACCCGAGGACTCGCGCAAATTTTCGGAAATACCGTGAATGTCTTTTCTTTGAAAGACCTCTCCTAATGCGATTTGTAAGCATATTATTTTTTAAAAATGATGTTGTTATTTGTTATTAAGAGTCGTATAAATATATTTAAAGTAATTTGTAATTTCAAAGCTAGGATTTACACTCGCATCAGAGGTCACCACGCTGATATTTGGTTTAGTTATTTGCACGAACGGCTACCAATCGAGTACTGGCTACTCACCAAGTGCTTAAAAAACACACACGTTTAAAGTAACTGCGGAACTAAAACACAAAAAACATAAACTTTGACGCAATGTTCTTCTAGTGATTCAAACATCCAAATAGAAAACAAAGAAGTAAAACATATTTAACATATTTATATACGTCAATAGGAAACAAGAAAATTGGCCAAGCAACAGAAAGCCGAAATCAGTGGATAGTACATGATAGATCCGTATATTCCACATATAGTTAAGTATATGAATAGTGAAATCCATGAACAATCAGTGTGCTCGCAGATATACAACAGCAGCAACTGAGTTAACTTAAACTCTTAAACTGCCAGGTATAAAACGGGGACCGCGGGAAAACAAACAATCGCCAAATTCCACGTCAGGGGGTACAAACAAAGCTAGGTTAAGTCATTACTATAACATCAATGTGAGCTTAGAAATAATAAACAACGCGAAGTCCAACTAACAACCAGAAGGACAGATATCAGAACCCAGCTTTCTTGATATATAGAGCTGTTTACTGGAGTGGAGCCCTTCTTTGAGTCCTCACAGTATTGTTAGAAGGTGTGTAATGCCAAAGTATACACCAGTAAAGGCGGTAAATGGATCCAATACTAGGCATGCAGTGCATCTCGCTAAAAGAGGATCATAGCAACGTTAAAGGACTTTTAATATTATTTAAGTAGCAACGGAAGATATGTTAGGGTTGTTTTAGTCCTCCTAATTTTGCAATCAAGATTTTGATAAAATAAGGGTTGTTAAATTCCGCTAGTTACATACTGGGACATATTTAGTTGACCATATTTCCAAAGAATCTTCGGATATCTTCTTTGAAGCTTTCCAAATGTTTATGATATCGATAACTCTGTGAAACAAACTTAGTGATAAGGTCAATTTTACGAGAATTAAAGTCATTGATATCTGAACAAGCTCGAGCATATCAAAGTAATTGAAAAATGTAAATGCCGTTTGTTGGAAGTCGCGGAATATCTCTTTCAAGCTAAGGGTAATTACAAATTGGAAATCCAAAATCCCCTAATAGTATTTTGTCGTAGAGTCTAGTATTAGCGTTTGCGTCAACAATACCCATGTCCCAAGTCTAAAAAAAGTGCAGACTTATTGTATTGATTAACCTTGATAAGGTCTAGTTCTTTAGGATATATAGATTTGATATAATTTGAAATATCGGGGTTACATGTATCTGATTTAAGCGTGTCCAACACGCGTCTGTTGATGCTGGTTAATTAGTAACTTGGCTTTGGGTCATGAGCGATGTTTTCTCTTTCGTTTGAATGAATTAACTGCATTTTTAAATTCATTCTAATCGTTTGCAAGTTATTAATGAAAAAATTGCATAATAATGCAATGATAAACACAAGTCATACACTCAAATGAGAGTAATATTAAATATATCTTATTGGCATAGCGGTTGTTTCCTTTTAAATATTTCAGGTCGACCATGTACGTTGTACTTTGTCAAATATTTAGTACATGATGTCATTCCTGCACCAAACTGAATCTGATTATACAATCGACTTAATAGGTTTACATTATAATTTGAATTTTTTGCATAATGACCTTCAAGATTGCCTGCTTTTGTTGTTTGATGGAGTGCTATAAGGGTTTTGGAGGCATCGATCGTTATATGCCCCTCTTTTCGAGCGTTTAAAACAAGCCAGTTGTCGTACGCCCGTCTCCCGATGACAACCTCCGGTATTTTAGCCCAAGGGTAGTTAACTGAAGTGATGAAATAATCCTCTGCCCAGGTTGTGAACAGCTCACCTCTTCTTTTTGCGGTTTTTGTTACATTTGTTAAAGAACCGGCTTCTTCTACAGATACATTATTAACATTCGTTCTCCTTCCTACTATTAGCATATGTTTATTTTTTGGCAAATTGAGAGAATCCATGATAGCTAATAATGATTCTGACAGGGTTTGTGTGTATAAAATATCACCATTTGAGAATGCATAAAAATGAGATTTTGTCGATACTCTCATTGCATCTAGAAACATATATTTTAGAATTGGAACTCCTCCACCAAATCTTCGCACAGGCAGAGACAACCAACCTGTAGAATTCACTGTTTCTTTAAGTTTTGGTTCATTTGTAAATATGATTGGTTGTACTAAAGGTTTTAATGCTCTCCAATTTCTAATCGTGTTGTTGTGACACATATATTTTTCCTTTAAAGTCGACCATGTTGTGAATAAGGTTAATATCGGTCCATTGGTTTTTTCGAAGGAAGTATTTTCCCTGAAAAATGACTTCTTGGTCGATACAATGAAATCAGAGTTTCCCATTAGTTTGCCTCTATTGTCTTTTGTTTTTGATATTAAATTCCTAAGTTTGGAGCTTTCTTCTGACGACATTGCATTGTTTATCTCTCTTTTCCAGTCTTTTATACTTGTCAATGTATCTTTCAAATTGTTGCTTATTTTAAAACTATTAGCAGTAATGTTTGAATATAAGTACACATATATTGATGCACACAGCAAAAATATCAAAATAAATGTAACAGTATGGCCTTTGTTTGTGTGACAAGACATTTCCTGGAATAAAACAAAAAAGGTATAAGAACATGAAAAAGTATGCCTTTTGTTAACATGAACAATACAACAAATAGTGAGCAACAGTAACACTAAACTAAATCAAAGTTATAATTCCACGTATTGCAGCAATTAAAGGTATCAGATGTTTGTAGATAAAGTTGATATTTCCTTAAATCTATGTTGTCATTAGAGTTGTTTTAGATGTTGCATTAAATTACATGCACATGTCATATATCAAATGTCACGCCAAGCGTAGGATACCTGTATGACTCGAACACATTGAGTGTCCGGGTTTATAAAGCTTTCTCTCTTTTATGACACTTATTTTCTTTATATATTTTTTTTTTAAAATAATTTATTAAAGTTTTATTGAAAATGATTTTTAGTTAATAACTGTATAATTGGTTGATTTTTCTGTGTGCAACCAACGTTTTCTTATTATGTGCCAATGTCCATGGACATATGACCTTAGAATATCATCTTGGTTTTTTCGGTTATACTATTTTATTTAATTTTAATTGAACCTCTTAAGTGTCACACATTGACAGACATTGTCTTAGAAGATTTAGTGTAAAAAAACCTACATTTTATGACGAAGTCTTTGTAATGGCTTCGTTATGAGAATCGAATTTACTCTAAGATACCATCAACATTCGTTATAAAAATAGGGTTGTTACTATTTGAATACAATGAACTAAATTACGAAGGACAAGTACTAATAATGAAATTTTATGGATGCTGGTTTAAATTTAAAGCCGAAAATTCAGACAATACCTCATTATAATATATGAAGAGATGTGTCATGTTTAAAAAAAAACTGGGATAATATTTTGTCATAGTTTACTATGTTGGCGGAGATAACAGTCATGCCATGGTGTCAACGAAGATCACTGTTTTGTGTGTTTTCCTATAAGACATATTCAGTTAATCTATAGTAGAGATGGGAGTGAAAAAATCAGAAGGTTTTTTGCAGCGCTACACAATGGAAAACCATGAAAAACGAAATGCTTAAAAATTGTAGGATGTGTGATCATATTTGGAGGAGGAGAGAACAATGAACATAAAACAGAATCTCAGAATGTTCCTTTTATGTTGTGGATAGTTATTTGTAATTCATTCGAATTCTTTCAAGGTAACTACTCTTACGAATAGTAAATACGAAAAAAAAGACGATATTCAAAAGCCGTAAGTCCATTGACATAGGCAAACAAAGGAAAAACGTGGTATGCACACAGAAAAATAATCAAATATACATTGATTAACTAAAAAAGGAAATATCACGGACTTCTATTAACAATCTTGAAGCCCACTTTTGTTGTACACTATTGCATAAAACCTATTTTATGTTGCTTTACTTCAATTATGTGGTTTGGTACAGAGGTAAAACAGTTATGCTTCAATTATGTACCATGGTAAACTTCTTTGATACATTATGGTATAAAGCATATTCCATTTTCCTTTTACTTTAATTATGCATTGTGTTACATTTGTGTGAAACACATTTAATTTGCAGAATAAATTGTCACACCTCGACAAAGGAACTGCAGGTGTAGCCTGTTTTCATATTTTCGTCGATACAAATTTGACATCTGGGGCAAACTATATCTAAATAAGCATCTTTGGAAAAACAATAAATTTAGAGACTTCTTCAAGATAACACTACATATAAATACTTAGTTTTATATATTTAAATAGTTTAAAGCCTACCATAAAGAGTTTATTCCCATTCGACATGGTCTGTTTCATTCTTTTATTTGTTTTTATTTATAATGAACTCTTTTTGAACATTTCTTATTTTCTTTAATTTTAAACTGCTCAGTTAAAATGCATATATGTTGTCAAATGATGCAACACAAACAGCAGGTAATAACACAATGATGAAAATTATAAGTGAAGCTGTAGCCATATTTCAAGGAATTATTAGTTGATGGCAAAGACGTGTTTTAATCATGAGTATACAGTGATACGCTAGGATCCACTAAAGGCAATATGCACGTGAGAAACAGTATCAATAGAATCAACAATAACTGCGTCAAATAATGAAGCATCGGAATGTTATTAATTAAATCTACATCAAAACAATCATCAAGACTAGTCATCCATGCGGACCGCCTTAGGACGGTCATCCAGCTCGAAACCAGGCGGTGTTTGAATCGGTTTATAAGGCCTCAACCTTCCCACTTCCCGCATGAGACCAGAAGTCTTAAGTACAGATATATATTTTAAAATTTAATAAATACATTCTTCTATGGCGCTGTAAATCATCTCAACAACTAACCGTCCACATTAAGTGTCAATAAAAATCTAAACGAATAAATTCATATACATGTTTTCAAAAGAACATGAAAATTTGACATGACCTAGTAGCATAAAGCTGAAAACAGTGGCTAATACGTGGTAGATTCATAGATTCCACATAAAGTTAAGTATAGGAAAAATCACATTGATGTACAATCAGTGTGCTCATAGATTTACAACATCAACACATAAGCCAACTTAAACTGCCAGAAAAAAAAACAAAAACAAACAAACAAACAAAAACCAAAAGGAAGGGATCATGGACCTTAGGATAGCAAAACTCACCCAGTTATTAGTCAGGGCGAAACAACTAAATTGGCTCAAGTAATTGCTTTAACAGCAGTGTGAGCTCAGAAATAAAGAACAACGCGAATTCCAACTAACAACCATAAGGACAAATATCAGGATCCAGCTTTGTCGATATAGGGAGCTTTCAACTGGAGCCCTTCATTGAGCTCCAGTAGTATTGTAAGCAGTTGTGCATGTAATATAACTACTTGACATTTTTTTAATTGTTTCCATGTGCATTACATATTAATTGATAAATACGATGCTAAATTTAATGTCAACTTTTTTTTTATTCAGTTTTTGGAGAATGCTGGTTACCTTCACAAATCTATCTTAATGCAACTATAACATCTACTAAAATCATAAATGAAACCTCAAATTCACGTAACAGCGATCTAGGTAATATCATTGTTAGTAAAAAAAAAAAAATACTATTACAAAAACTTGTCATACATTTTTTACTTTTTGAAAGATTGAATTTATGTATTATTGATATGTTTAAAATTTAACCAAAAAATGGAATATCAGAAAAACTGCTTGATAGATTTCCTATATGTTGCTTTATATTAAAATCTCTATAGTAAATAACAATTAAAACACATGGAAACAATAATGACGAAGATCGCGATTATGATCGATTTTGAATTGGTCCACAATTTGTGCATATTCAAACTACATCACATGTGTGCGATTGCGTTCCCGTGTGTGTATGTGAATTTTAAAAGACTTGCAATTTTGTACATCGTCCAGCTGAACAGCTTTCCTGATATTGTAAAAATGGTATTCCATAGAATGCATGTTGATTGCAATAGGCGATCGTAACAGCTTATATACACAATGCGTTGCCAGTTCCCGAAACCACTTTTAATTGAGATAAGGGGTTATTTAAAACAATGATAACAAACATATATGTAACGGTTGTCGTTTGTATAGACATTACCACAATGGATTCGTTTGCAAAAAAGCGATACTAAAAATGTGTCTGTCCCAGATGACAATTTTCGAGTGTTTTACTGGTACAGTTTTATTGCGAACGTCGAGGCTGCATATATTGATATAAAGTTTACAATAAAAGTGTACCGTGGTACAGCATCGAAGTATAAATGCTTTAATTGTGTACCACAAAAGTGTATTATGGTACATAGTTAAAGTCAAATTGCATGGAATATTTTATCAATGTATATTTGGTTCATTTTTCTGGATGCGTCCATCGTTTTCTTATTGTTTGCCAATGTCCATTAACTTACGGCCTTAGAATGTCGTCTTGGTTTTTCGATTTACTATTTTATTTTATAATAGTGTACCACAAAAGTGTACCATGGTACATAATAAAAGCAATCGACTTTCGTAAAATTGTACCACTAGAGGGCAAAAGGCAACATTTAACAGTTAGGGTTAAACAAATCTTATACCCTTTCTTCGAAGGGTTAATTTTACAATTGTTGATTGAGATATTGTGAATTCAAAAGTATCAAAGGTTAAAGATAAAGGTCAACACACAGGATTTGTATGACACACAATCAAAATTAGACAAAATGTCTTTCCTTAATTTGCTGCTGTTTGAATGTGCATACCTAAGTAGCTGCAGGGATAATCACACACTTTTTCAATAATACACAAGCAAAATCATTGACAAAAAAGTATGTTTTATTCAAAACATCTTTATCATTAAATGATTTAATTGAATTAATTGAATTTACAAATTAATTTCAGATTTTTAACATTATGATTTGAGTTTTAAATAATGATTATACAAGACTAATTTGCCATGCACTGGTAGTCAGTTTCCATAATTGTGGTTTGTTTGCGTAAAATCAACTTCAGTGGCTTTTTGTAAAGTGAAGCCCATATTTTACTGAATTCCAAGAGATGAACCTTTTGTCTCTAGTTTTGTAGTCATAACGTTAGACTACACATCATTCCCTTTCTTGTAATATCATGAAATATTTGCTGGCGATATGGAAAGTTTTTCCTACACACGTGTCACCCGCCGCGATGCTTCCGTGTTAATCCGGTGAATGGTAACCCATTACTCTGTTAAAAAGGAGAAAATGTCACAAAAAGAATATTTCACCGATATAGTGACGAAAGAGCAAAGGAGAATAAAAAACAGCAAGGATGGAATCAACAAAATGAGAGACATCGACAAACATACAATAACTGCATCAAACAATTAAGCACAATAATATAGGAATTAAATAGATATCACAACAATTCTCAATGATTGTAATTCATGCGGACCGACTTATGATGGTCACCCAGCACGAAGTCAGACGGTGTGGCTAAACCGGATAATGCGCCCCAACCTTCCCACTTTCCGCATGAGACTAGAAGTCTTAAGTATAGACCTATATTAAAAAATAATGAATACACTTTATGGCGCTGTAAATCATTACAACAACTAATCTCCCAAATTTATTGTCCATAAAAAATCTAATCGAGAAAACCTTTTATACTTATTTGCAAAAGATAATTGGAAACACAAAAGTTGGACATAGCCAAGTAGCATAAAACTGAGAGGAGTAGCAAATAAGTCGTTGATTCATATATTCAATCTAAAGTTAAGTATATGAATTGTTACCTTCATGAACAATCAGTGTGCTTGCAGAGTTACAATAGCAACACCTAACTTTAACTGCCAGTTTAATACAAATCGGGGTGGGGAGGGGGGGAGGGGACTGGGGATCGTAGAAAAGTTAACACTCACGCAGTTATGTGTTAGGGGAAGGAACTAAATTGGCGTAAGTTATGCCATAACAGCAGTGAGTTCAGTAATAATGAAGAACGAGAAGTCCAACTAACAACCAGTAAGACAAATATCAGGACCCAGCTTTTTCGATATATAGAGCTTTTAACTGGAGCCCTTCATTGAGTCTAAGTAGTATTGTTAGACGGTGTGTAATGCCAAAGTATATGCCAGTAAAACTGTAAATGGACAATCTATTAGGCATGTTTTTGTCTAAGAATGAGAAGTTGACTATGGGACAAGTTTCTCGGAAATGGTATAATTGGTTTCGATTTTAGTTGGAGGTCTAAGTATGAGGAAGAAAAGTCAGTGTCGGTAGTGTCTTTTATTTCGAGTTCTTGAGGATAAATCATGTCCACGTAATCACCAAAATGATTCTTCAGTGACAAAACGTAATCTATGTAGCGAAAAGTAAAATTAAAAGACTTTGTCAAAGTCTTTCTCTTGGAAATGAGTATCTTTTTTTAATCCAGCCTCATACGAATAGAGAAATAAGTCCGTTAGTAGCGGAGCGCAGTTTGTTCCCAATGGGAATTACAATAGTCGGCTTGAAAACATGGCTCCAAATTCAACAACTATGTTGCCGATAAGAAAATTCAAATTTTAACAACGTCGTTCAGTGTATTTTTGTTTGGTTTTGTTGTCCGAATCGTCTTTGACAAAGCATGCAGTCGTGCCTTTAACTATGCTGTATTTATACCTGAGATTGCCTATTTACCCATATAAGCATGACATACGAGATCTTTGAGTCTATACTTTAACTTAAAGTAGGTGTGAAAAGTGTGGAGAAGTCGCATGTTTTGATGGATGATATGGATGATAGCGATTGTGGTTTTAGATTCAATATCTGATTCACACCACTACGTGAATTTGCGACATCGCAATATGACTGCATATCAATTTTAATTGTTGTGAGAAGTAGCGTAAGAACGTTGTAAAGAGGATTGGAAGAGCATTTTGAAGATCCAGCAATAAACCTGTGTGTGTATGGATTGTTGTGTAGTTTAGGAATCGAGTACAGAACAGGAATATCAGAGTTGTCCTCTTTTAACATTATTTCAAAGGAAGAAATAACATACTTATGATAAGCAAATATATGTTATTTGCTAAATGTTGTGAGTATGTAACTGGGAATACCATATGGCCAATTCAAGACAAATTCCTTAGACAAACATTCAAAATAATATGTCTTGAAGATATAGACGATGTTTTAAGAAGCTTTATTTGCTGGAACTACAACAACATATTTATCATGGATCTCGCCTTTTTTTTTTAATGACCTTATGATTGTTTATGACTAATTTAACTTTAGTATGCATTATCCCATGCAGCATATATATACAACGTTTAAACAGAGACTTACAAGCCTAAATCCGTCTGATAGTGTGTCCTCCTCATACATTTCCTATGTACACAATAAAACGATCTTGTGTACCAAGTTTCATAAATGTCAGTTAATAATGTGAGTAGCAGCTGTCCTTTGGACAAACGTCTTCGACAGATATCATAAAAGGGGAGCCACTAAAATTAATTGTCAAAATACAGCGTACAATTACACAAGATACTTATCAGTTATTCCAAGTTTAATAAAAATAATGGATAAGACGTTCTTCTGGAACTCGAAATAAAAGGCACTACTTACACTGACTTGTCTGCCTCATACTAATAGCTCCTACTATAAATTGACACAAATGATACCTTTTCCATTAAACTTTATGACAACCGTGTATGGGTCACATCTAATTCGATATTTCAAAAGCTTGATCTCACTATCAAGAAGTTGTAAATAGAAGACTCTTGTTGACATGCACACTTTGAGGCAGAGTTAAACACTATCAAGACTTCGGTCTGCATTCAGGCAGTTTTATGGTCGCCATCAAGATACAGTAGAAAAAATTGACAAGTCTTTTTTCTGATTTAATTTGAATTAAATCCCTACGTCGTAGTTAGAGTTTCCTTACTCCAAGTCATTTATTCGGATTTATACTTATCTGTGTTATTAATCTGTGTGATTGACTGATAGACATTTCGGCTTTCATATTTCTGCAACCCCCTTTCTTAGTTTCAAGTCCGTCCGTCCGGCTGGCTTTGATTATATAATAGAATATAATTTAACATAATGTGCATTTGTAGAATGCGGTCATGGTTTTGTTTACTCCTTGTCGCACTATCTGTACCGCTATGCTTTAATGATAATGTTGCTGCTTCTATTCCTATACTGTTATTAGTTAATGTTAATGTAAACAACACTATAAAGTTACCATACGGGCACACCGTGACGACATTGTGTATATATTACTTAAACATGTGTTGAAGGGCTGTGAAAAACAAGACGATGATTCAAACCCAAATTATGAAGTATATTCATACAGCGAATAAATGCAAATAAATATTGTTATCTGAGATAGAGACTTGCTTTCACATTGGCTCAGAGGTACATCAATCGTATCGTGATCAGGTAGGCAGGTGGTCCGTTCCCAGCCGTATCAAACCGAAGACGTGACAATTAGGCAATATTCGTGCTCCCTGCTAAGAGCTAAGCAGTACTGGGCATGAGACGAACTGGTTGGCTAGGTGTCAGGATAATGTGACGGAGTGCAGTAGTATGTCAATGTGACGTGATATTTCAGTGAGACAATACTATAAAGTCGCTATTAGTGGGCACTGTTACAAGTAACCCCCATATCGATATGACCGAGACATGGACGTTAAACCCAAATAAAACAAACAAACAATCAATTAGTTCATATGAATGGCTCCCTAAAATTTCCTTGTGCACATGTATTTCATTGCCAATCAGATTAAGCTACTAACAAAATGTGTTGAACATTTACTGACATGTCGAACACAAACACTTTTAGTACCCTAAGCAAGTATGAAAGGTATTTAAGGTTTCCTTTTAAGGATAATGCACAGAAACTATCACACAACCAACTTGCAGTAGTATAAGGGAGTATAACATTGACTTAATTTTAAACGATATTAAATAATAACATTTAGAAGTATTTTTAAAAAAGTACAATAGTTTGAAAAAAAAATAATTAATTGGATGAAAATGAGATGCCATATGTGACAGCAATATGCCACTAAAAAACATACAATATTGTACTAATTTCGTATAACTAAAAACGATGCGTTAATGGGTCATAACATTGCCGAAAATACCTGCCTCGAAGGATATCCTAAATTCGATCATTTTGTATTAATTTCTCAACTTTACAAATGTGACAGCTCGATTCAGTGAAACATTTTATGTCAGGAACCGTCAATTGTATGAAGATTGGGTACAAGGGATATGTATAATAAACTCTTAAATAAATATAAGGATGTGTATTCTACAGGAATGTTATCTTGGAATAGACACTTTAATATAACTGATAAGGAATGGAAAGAAATACTTAGAAACCCTTTTATTGTTACCAAAAATACAAAATATCAATGGCTCCAATGCAGAATAAATCACAATATATTAGGTACAAATTCTCTCTTAAGCAAAATTAATCCACTACTCAACTCTAGCTTATGTACATTTTGTAAGGAAGAAGCAGAAACAATAGAACACATACTATGGGAGTGCGAAGAAGTCCAAAAGTTACTACAGGAGTTAGAACAGATTGTTGAGGATAACATGCTTAATTTTTCATATAACAAAGAAACATTTATTTTTGGTTTTTATAAACATAGAAATGTAAACATCCCTAATAGTTACATGCTTTTATCAATAAAATACTATATATATAAGACCAGGTGTGAGAAAAAAAGACTAAATTTAGCGTCTTTAAAAAATTATTTAAAAAATGCTTATTTCATTCAAAAATCAATAGCCATAAAAAACGATAAATTAATTCATTTCACTGAGCAATGGCTATTATGGCAAATAATTTTTAACTGACAGCTGACAGAAAAACACTAAAAACCAAGTATTTACTGTATTTAAATAATGTAGCCAAATATTATATGTAAGACAGGGAACAGGAGATTTGTATATTTTCATACTCTCTAACTATCTACCATTTATAATCGACAAGTGTTTTTACATTCCTTGCTTCCATAACTTTTACAATTAAAACATAATCTATTTTAAATATCTATTGCTTTTACAAAAATATTTGTATGATGTTTGGATGTTTGTATATTTTAAGATACCAAATGTAAATACTTATATGACGAAGTACTCTGTTCAGTAATAAAATTTCTTATACCAAAGCATAGTAAGCTCTCTCTCTCTCTCTCTCTCTCTCTCTCTCTCTTACATTAACATAAAAACTCTGCTATAAAGTGTGTGGATCAGCTGCAGTGTGTGTATGAATTATATGTTAACATGTTAGATAGGATGTATGATGAGCAAAAGTGTGAGAACATGTCATTATGAATAGATGTATAATTGTTAACATGTAAGCCAGAGCTCCCCATCTCTGGAACATGTATGGTGCTGGTGCAAAATAAAATAAAAAAAAAATAAAATAAAATAAAACCGTTTAATGAGAGCAGGTAAAATCTATTAAAAAGAATACGTTGATTTACTGTGCATACAAAGAGGATCTTAAATAAATTTTCATTTTATAATTTTGACAAGCTTTTGAAATATATGAAAAAGAAACGAATTTTAGATTCTTTTTTATCATATGACTCAATTAAAAAGTGTTCTTTGTGATTTTATAATGCAAATGCTTTCAAATGTGTGCAAAAAGAACTAACATGCCTTCACCGTTAAAACGAAATATGACGTCATAAAAGGGGGAGGGGTGTTACTTCTCGTTGCCCTATCTTTACCGCTCTGCTTAAATAATAATGTTGCAACTTCTATTCCTGTCATGTTAGTGGTTTTTCTCCTTTGCTCTTTAGTCACCATAACTGTGACTTTTCTAAAGGTGACTCTTAACTCTTGCTCCGTTTTTAGATAGTTGAAAAGGTTATCATACACCGGAATGACACGGAGGCATCGCGTCGGGTGACACATGTGTAGTAGGAAACGTTTACCATATCGCGAGCACCTGCTTTCGCTTCTAGGTTTTTTTTATAGAAGTTCGTGATGTTTCCATTTTTAGTTATTAAATATATATTTGGTTCATTTTTCTGTGTGCGTCCAATGTTTTCTTATTGTTTGCAAGTGTCAATGGACTTACGGCCTTATATTATCGTCTTAGTTTTTCGATTTACTATTTGTTGTTATAACAACATTTTATGTGATGGTGTTTTGCCACTCAATAACATACATGAATATGTCATATGATAAACCTGAATGGTGGATAATTTTTATAGATTTGTTGGGGTCCAGTTTTTGTGCTAAACATGAAGATCTTTGACTTCATTGTTTACTACTAATCTTTTACTATTTAGGTCTTTTCATTTCTCAATTCATTGTTCGTGGGTGTCAGTTGATGATATTTGATCGGTACTTGCTCGGAACTTGATCAAACACTTGCAAATAAATACATGTACATTTATACAAAAAATATTCCCGTAACAGTTAAATGCTGTAGGAAATGTAAATGAACCAAAGGCATCGTTAGTTACGTACACATGTCCTATTCATGCCATTTTAAACTAACATAAACATGTGTAAACAATACAATTAAACATAATAAGGCCACGTATCCGTCTGTTTAATTTCAGACTTTCAAATCCAATATAATATTTTTTTCTATTTAAAGGCAATGTGTATACTATTATTTATTATTACTATGGTCATACACAAGCAACCTATTTACGCTTAATCTTTATCAGTATACAGACAAACATACTTATATAGCCGCTTATACGGACCGTTACGTTGAAATAAAACATATGCAAAAAGTCATTTGTCCTACTAAATACGTCACCATACCATATAAATGGTAGTTGTAAGTAAAAGATGAAGATTTATTTCCGTTGACAACATTTTGAGCTTCCTTCTCAACTTTTTTTCTGATATCTTCATTTGTTGCATTCTATTGGAAATTAACATGGGTTCTCCTTGACGGTTTTCTTCTTCCAGACAATCTTGAACTACGTTCATGGATTTCTCTTATTACTGGGAACGTTATACTGAAATACTGGTGTTTACTTCACTACATAATTACCTTAACTCGATCAATCAAATGACGAACAGGCTTATTTTCTTTATCAGTTATCGATTATATGTTTATTATTCAAAATTTTGAACAAAATTCGAAGCAAATATTAAACTACATCAGTACAAGCATACAGAGTCAAATTAACACTGAATCTCACACAAACAGACGGTTTTGAACGAACAAAAGGAAAAATATTTAAAGCAGAAACAAACCACTGCGATGTAAAATAACCTAAGCTAAAAGATGATGAGGTTGACGTTAAGAAATTATTTCTAATTTCAGATATGTGTTCTTTCATTTTGCGGTTTGTTTGCCGTTTCAGAGGCAGTTTGAGAAACCTACCTTCGCAGTTTCAACAAATTACTCTGTTGTGCTGCTAATTGTATTGGCTTTGAACTTCCTCTTCATATAATGTTAATAATAGAACATGTTACATCGATCTTATGTTTTCTTATTGATTTGTTGCATAAGCTTTCACTTAAAATATTTAAATGTATGGATGAGACAAGTAATGCAGTACTCAGTTAATATGCTACAAACAGATGTAGTTAATTTAATTTCTGACTCATATTGGAATACTATATAACAACTTGTCCACACACTTATTGTACAGTCATCAGTTTATTACAAGCAATGTACAGTGTAACGTTTCAGCGTACCATATTGGTCAGTAGGAATTGTCCATTCTAAATCAAATTCCTCTTGTATAATCATTACTGGTGGTTGTATCATGGCTGAATCAAAAATCGAGGGGCGTCATTTCTATATATCTAGTATAACGTCACCTTTGCTGATGAGAACTGGGTTGTTCGAAACACGTGTTCAGAGGAATACGTTAAAAAAAATCCTGTTTTCACTACGAGCACATTTTAAATGTCGGCAAGACAATTTTGTATTATTGCTAGGTATGTTTGTTGTCCATTATAACATCGTGAATAATTGTCACCGCTGCCCCATTGGCTCTGTAAATTTGCTTTACTGAAGTCTTGTCTATTCAAAATTAATTCTTCTCTTGCGTCCATTTATGACAGCAGTTTCGAGCAAGATCTGGGGTTTTTGCTCCTTCCTCTTATAAATATCATATTTATCGAAGGCATGCTTAGGTTGCATTTTTGTAATACTCTTTTATATTTGGTGATTTGTCTTACTTAACCAGACCTGAGTTGACTAGTTTCTTTACAACTTATCGTATCGATTTTAATGGTGTGGACACTATTGTGACTGCATCTTAAGCATACAACAACACTTTTCAATAAACATATGATCACAGTATGTTTATCTTTGATAATGTTTTTACAATTGTGGCCAATTGCAAACGTTTGAATACGCAATTTATACATTTATACATTTATATCACCATGAAACACCTTAAGTATTTCAGGCTCCCAATTCACAATGATTGACTTTAACTACCTAAACTATTTTAAGGTCCACATACACTGACAAATTATTAAATGTTTGAAATACAAGCTGTACTTCAACGTCAAAGGCAAGACACATGTAATTAATTTGATGACCTAGCGATAGCCGAAAGCTAGTTTTCGGTCAATGTTATTATTGGAATACACATGCTCGGTTATGCAACATCTTGTGCTGACGTCATTGGTCGAACTGTATATTGACCAAGCGATAACACTGCTCACTGAACAAACACATTCCGTGTTCCAAAAGTAGATTAATTTAGAATGATTAAAATATTTATTATGAATGTTGATGTTACTTTATTTCTAATTTCCTACTATAACACAAGTTTGGATTCTGTTTCCATTGTTTGTGGTAATCAATGTATAACATCAATATCATCCCTTATATTTTGTACATCACACATGTAGCCATCGTGAATATATGTCACTGTTTCCCGTTTGACACTGTAGCTTGGATTTACCGTAGTCTTGTCATTCAAAATTCATTTCTCTATAGCGTCCCTTAAAGTTGACGGCTGCTGCTAAGCAAGATACAGGGTTCGGTACAGGAGTGACTCACACAGCGTATTTGCTCTTTCCTTTTATAATTATCATATTTATCGGAGGCATGTTTAAGATTGCGTTTTCGTATTCTTACCACTTGGGTGTTTGCCTCTGCAGGTGGTCTAGCCCCGAGTGTATTCGTAGTCCATTAGCATTTTGCTTCCGAACACTTGTTATACTGAACCTTTTTCGAGGTGCCATTGGTGTGTGTGAGGCACGCCGTCATTTATTCCCGATTCAAAACGTTTTGCAAGTTTTATTTGAGTAATTGAAAATTTAATAAATACACTTCAAGGCGCTGCAAATCATTTCAACAACTATCCGCCCACATCAATTGTCCATAAAAAATCTTCACGTATATACATATTTACAAAAGGCAATTGGAAACATGAAAATTGCTAATAGCATAAAGCTTAAACACGGACTTATAAGGGTTAGATTCATAGATTCCGCATATAGTTAAGTGTTTGAATAGTGACATTAATGAACAAGCAGTGTGCTTGCCGAGTTACAATAGAGACACAAAAACCAACTAAAACTGCCGGGAATCAAACAAATTAATTAAAAGGGGTGGGGAAATGTTAACACTCACCAAGTTATGTGTCAGAACCCAGCCTTATCGAGATATGAAGCTTTTAACTGGAGCCCTTCATTGAGTCCAATTAGACTTGTTAGAAGGTGTGCAATGTCATAGTCTATGCCAGCAAGAGGCGGTAAATGGACCAATTACTAGGTCTGTCGTGCAACTCACTATAACAGGATCGAAGCTACGTATATGCATTTTCTTGAAATGTTAGTAGCAACAGCAGATATGTAAGGGTCGTTTGTAATCTTCCTAAGTGTGTTAAAAAGGTCTCAATAAATTGAGGGTTGCGAAATACCTTTAGTTACACACAATACTAGCTAATTTGACCATATTTCAAACATATGTTTATTTTTGTAAAACCTTTCAAATGTTTTACGTAGTTTATGATACCGATACCCCTGTGAACTAAGCTTGGTGGTAAGGTCAATTTACGTGTATGAAAGTCATTGACATCTAAACGAGCTTGAGCATAACAAAGTAATTGAAAAATCTAAATGCTGTATGATGGAAGTCATGGAATATCTCCATCAAGCTATGGGTAATTTACAATGTGAAATCTAAAATTAACTCCTTTATCGTCGATTAATATAAGCTGTTCAATTCACAATATTAATGACTAACTCTAAAAATGGCGAAACACTTATCATAATGGTTAGCCTTGATAATTCTAAGTACTTTAGGATATATAAATTCGATATATTTATAAACATCGGGGTTATCTAAATTCAATATATCATCAAGATATCTGGAGGTTCTTATACAACTATTAATCAAGTAATTTTCGCCTTTTGTAGCTTTATCATAAAATGGAAGCAAATAATCTGTGTGAGACACTCTAGTCCCGAAATTCAGGTCACGATATTAATGATATACAAAAACAACACCAAAACAATAATACATAACTGTCGTGCCAAATTATAAAAAGCCAATCGTAAACTTTAGCAATAGTATAAAGTTCAATATTACACATTTACCTACATTGTAGATTCGGCTATTATATATAGTGTTATTGGTATTGACTTATATCAATATCACTTGGTATCCAAGCTTTGTTTTTTGAATGGTGTTTCTCCTTTGCTCTTTCGTCAACATAAATTGTGAATTTTTCTTATGGTGACTCTTGACTCTTGGTCCTTTTTAAAAAGTGGATACAGTTATTATACACCGGAATGACACGGAGGCATCGCGGCGGGTGACACATGTGTAACAGGAAATGCTTACCATATCGCGATCACCTGGTTTCGCTTTTAGCTTGTGTGTGCGTCCAACGTTTTCTTATTGTTTGCCAATGTCCATAGACTTATATAATTACGGCCTTAGAATATCGTTTTGGTTTTTCGATTTTTTTTTTTTTTTGACAAATTCAATCTCGCACTTAAAACGAAGTTTTCTATCTAATACAGATAATATTTTTATTAGTGGGCTTTTTCAGACAAACACATGATATCGATATTGATTACAATTTATTTAAATTAACGTCTTGATGTTTGTTCAACTTAAGTATGACATGAGTTGATAATTTTGGTCTTCATGTATTTATTGACTCGTACCAGGTAACAATCTGATTAAAACCAGATCTACGCTGCTCCCGGTATTTGGAAATCACATCGCAGGGTAGATATGAGGAACACCAATTGTTAAGGTCGTTGCCGTGACGCAACATTTTTGAATAATTATGAATGTTTAAGAGATATTCGGACCAAACGAAATCCTCCTTCTATGCGATCGTTGGGATTGGGCGTCAGAATGGTTACCTTGCTTACCGTCGAAGAGATGATCAAAGCATTGCACAATTCTTTTTTAATGAACCAAAACCCACCATGTACATATACAGTACACTCTGTGGGAGTTGTTGGGACCATTTGTCTCCGTTTTTAAGCCAGTTTAACCATATAAACAAGATTCCTAGTTCAAAGCGCAGCCATAGTGGTTGTCAAGTAATCGCGGAAAACATCCGAAACGACGTACAATATACACGTCAAACGATGACGTCATAATGATAATAACGTTATATATATATATATTGGCGCCAAAATTCTCAAAACACACCGACGGTTCTGTAGGCGCTTCGTTGATATGCTGCTTTTAAAGGTCACGCCAACGACCTAAACACTTGGTGTTCCTCAGATCTACCTAGCGACATCCTGGGAGCAAAGTAGATCTGAATTTAGTCAGATTGATCAGGTAAGAACATGGTTATTCAAACATGGACCATAATTGATGGAAATACCAACATTTTTATCCGACTCGTATGATGAATAGTATCACGCCAGTACTTTGTTTCATAACTTCTAATGTTAAACTCACGTGTCCTAAAATGTGTAACAAAGAGTGTAATGTTTCCCTTTTGAGTGAATGGTTTTTTTTTGTCTGTGTGTGTCTACGCTTTCCTTTTTTTGCGGCCTTTGAATATCCTCTCATTATCGAACTTACCTAAGAAATCATTAAATATGTTGGTACATTTTTCTTATAAGCCTTATGTAGTCGCTAAAGGAACTTTTTGAAAAAACGGACGAGTGGGCGTAACTCGGAGCTTGACAAATACAGTGGCAAATAAATACCAAATATGCAGCATCCCCAATGTCGAATGATTACTGTGAATATTTGTGTTCCAATATGCGGAAACGCGCATGGATGAACATGAACATTTCTTGTAAACCCAAATAACCGCAATCTGATCAGAGAAAGTAAAGTAGAGTAAGTAAATCGAAAAACCAAGACGATATTCTAGGCCGTAAGTCCATGGACATTGGCAAACAATAAGAAAAC
>JAUMGZ010232647.1:0-10969 GCA_032359645.1 Pododesmus macrochisma
AAATAAACCGGTCTTCTGTAAAAACCGGTCAAATATCTCGGTCCCAAGCTTGACCGGTATTCACAGTTTCCACTGTACTTTTATGGGAGTTCTGCCCCTTTTATTCAAAATTATTAGCCAATGATGTCTGCTTATGCACTCTGTTATTTTTTCAGTGAATGATTTACAAACTTTGTGTGTAGTACCGTTATCTCATGTAGTTGTGCCCCTTATGTGATTTCTATTTTGTTACTTTTCATGGGACTTATGTCTCTTTTAAGGAATTGTGAAAAAACTTAAATATGGACATAAAAGACAATATTTCTGAATATACCGGCTGCTATGTATTAGCAAATATCTTTTAATCTTAATTGATGTTACTACAACACTTTGAAGTTGTGCACTTGTGTTTTTTTTATCAGTATGCTTTTATGGGATTTATGCCCATTCGTAGGAATTGTACGGAATATTAACATACCGGACAATATTGCCTGGATATACATTGCTATTCATCAGCAAATATTTGTAAAATTCAATGGATGGAGTCACGACACTCTGAAATTGTGCACTTGTGGGTTTTTTTATTAGGCTACTTTTATAGGAGTTCTTCCCATTGTAAAATACTACTTTTCAAGTTTGTCTGGTTGTGCATTCTGTTATTTTTACTTTTTTGAAAAAAACAAAACAAACGTTGTGTGTAGTACTGTTACCTTACATGTTGAATGCTTTCCATTATTACTAGTAAACAATGAAGAAATTTGTTGCTTGTAGATTCCATCTTTAATTGTGTTTCCGTTCATATTTTCGTTGATCATGAACTTCATGGCTGGATTGTATAGAGATGCCAGCAACTTCTTAGTTCTGAGTGCTATCATCATATTTGTATCCAACATTTCGGCATCATTAGGTGAGTTATACGTACACAGCAGGCTATTACGCCAATAGAGGTTGTTATATCAGACGATCTAAAGACACCTTCATTGTGAACTCTTTAACAGTTTTATATTACTGGAATAAATTTAAAGGATTGTTTTGAAGTATATATTTTGTTACATCTTTAATGTGTGCATTGTTTCAGACTATGTTATATGCATACTTGTCAACAGTACTGTTATAGCATAATTAACATTATACTCTTATTTTAGGCTTCGCTGTATCATCAATTGCCAACAGTGTAAATGTAGCATTAGCTATAACCCCTGCGTTGTTATTGCCTATTCTAATTTTTGGTGGGTTCTTGGTTAACAACAGGTATGTAACTGTTTTGTATTAAATCATCCTTTTAGAGAACAACATATGCACTGATAAAGAACAATACATTAGATTGATTATTTTTCTTCTTATTATATAGTTTAAGTGTGGCAAATATACATTGTGTGCTCGAGCTTGCTTTAATCACTGGTGCCTAGTGCTTGTCTGAAGCATAAATTCATCCCTATTGAACCTAAGTGTACCATATTTAGTATTCATATGTATATTAGGTAATTGGCCCTTTTCTAGTGAATTGTTTTTAGTCCATCTGGACCGAGGGACCAAGGTGGACTTTTCTAATACAAATCCCGTCCGTCGTCCGTCCGTCCGTCCGTCCGTCCGTACTTGTCCAGAGATACTTGTGGGTGCAATGGATGTCCGTCCGTTCTTGTCCAGAGATACTTGTGGGGTGCAATGGATGTTTTTATGAGTTGCAAATGAGGTTTATTCCGTCATCTCCTATAGGAAACGAAATTGTGTTTTAAAATGATTTTTTAGCCAAAATGCATCAAAATGTTGCAGTACACATGTGCTTTTTTAGCGACGGAATAAAGCGGACACAGATAGGGTGAGACATTTGTCTGTTGCAGCTCATAAATGAACAAACAAAAGACATCACCCCATAAGAAGGGTTAAGTGAGAACGTCCGTCCGTCCGTCTGTCTAGAGATACTTGTGGGGTGCAATGGATGTTTTTATGAGTTGCAATTGAGGTTAATCCCGTCATCTCCTATGGGAAACGAAATTGTGTTTTAAAGTTTTTTTTTACCCAAAATGCATCAAAATGTTACAGTATGCAAGTACTTTTTTAGCGACAGAATAAAGCGGAAACAGATAGGGGTGAAACAATTGTGTGTTGCAGCTCGTAAATGAACAAACAATAGAAATCATCCCAAAATAAGGGTCCGTCCGTCCGTCCGTCCGTCCGTCGTCGTTAACTTTTAACATATTCGACTTCTTCTCCTGATCACTGGACCATTTTTATCCAACTTGGTAGAAAGTATCCCTAGGTGAAGGGGATTCAAATTTGTTCAGATGAAGGGGATAGGCCCCCAGGGGACCTACAAGGGGGCAAAAAGGGGGAACATTTGACAAAACTTAAAAAATCTTCTTCTAATAAACTAGTAGGCCTAGAGCTAACTGTTTTGGTATGTAGTACCTTTAGTGCATGACAAACTACGTTTGTTCAAGGCGTGACCCTGGGGTCAAAAATAAGTAACGCATTTTGGGGTCAAAGTTCAACACTATAGCAAATATGTTAACTTTTCACATTTTTGACTTTGGGGTCGCCACTTTGTGGTCCAAAAGGGGGATAATTTGACACAGTTTCAAAAATCATTTCCTAATAAACCAGAAGGCCTAGAGTTGAATTTTTCGGTACATGTATGTAGTAACTTGAGTGCATAGAAAACGAAGGTTGTTCAAGGCGTGACCCTGGGTCAAAATAGATTACGCGTTTTGGGGGTCAAAGTGCAACACTATATATATAGCAAACATGTCAACTTTTCACACTTACGATTTATTGTCAAATATAACTGAACCAATTTTATCCAAACTTGGTAGGAAGTATCCCTATGGAAAGGGGACTCAGATTTGTTGAAATGAAGGGAATGGGCATCGAGGGGCGCAACTTTGGGATTCAAAAGGGGGAATTTTTTTTTAAAATTAAAAAACATTCTTCAATAAACTAGAAGGCCTAGAGCTTAATGTTTTTAGTATGTAGTAACTGTCTATAAGTCGAGTCTAAGCTCTGCCATATAAAACATAAGTAGCACAAAGATACAAACGTCTGATATCCAATGTGATTAATGTGTGTACTAAATTCTCATTGGTTAAACGCTTCCACGCTTGCACTGCTCTTAATTTCCCATTTCAACCAAATTTGGTATGCACATACATGTTCATATTGAAAAAAAACTCAGGCTAGCTAAAGTAAATAACTAATGTGATGCATGTATATTTATGCACTTTAATGAGATTACTAATTTCACTTTTATTCTTTCAATTCAAGCCATAACTTACCTAAATATATTAGACCCTTTTGAAATATGCTGATATTGTATTAGGCATATATATAAACATTGTTAGGGGTAGTTTCTTACACAGAGATAAAAGAATATTATTAAACACATTCAGTGCAGTAAATGTTATTTTAAAACTTTAATGGCGATTAAAATATTTGGTTAAATAGCTAATTTTTTATATGTCTCTTAATGTAATTACTAGGGTTTTTCTCTTACCTTTGAATATAACATAACAGAAGATACACAACAATACAGCAACAGTTTTATAATTATTCTTGAATATGTGTCCACTGTCAACATCACCTTTATATTTGGTATCACATATAAATAAGCTATTTGTCATTAATGTTATATTGTAGTAAATAATAATCCAGAAGAGTTACTTTTATATAAGATATATATTGTTGCTAAATCCTCAATATAATTATGATAGAAACCTGCTATTTTACATAAAATATAAAAAATTAGTAGCATGCCCATAGTTAAGTTAGAAATGTGTTGTATATTATATACATAAAATGTATTACAATTAGCATTGTGTAATTTGAATATTCATAAATGCTTTCTTATTCACAATTGCATACTATATACATGTATTATGTTATATTCAGATAAATTTTACGATATAAATATTGTTTAAACGAGTATCAACAGCTGTATATATTTGTGTCCAAAAAAGCCTTAAGACATATAACGTTGCCTCTTTGGCTCTGTAATTTTGATTAACTGAAGTCTTGTCTATTCAAAATTAATTCTTCTCTTGCGTTCGTTAATGATAGCAGCTTCGAGCAAGATCTGGGGTTCGCGACGGGGTAATTCACACAGAGTTTTGGTTCCTTCCTCTTATAAATATCACATTTATTGGAGGCATGATTCAGGTTGCATTTTTTGTATATATAACAACACACTACATCTATAACATGTCCATTCATAGATAGACTTACATTCTGTGAATTTGCTTGTTATAAAAACATTGCATAGCACAAATAAAACACTTGACATTGTTTCTCTGTGTTACAGTTTAATACCTGACTGGCTACTCTGGATGAAGTATCTGTCGTGGTTCCAGTTCTCTAATGAACTTCTGTCAGTGAATCAGTGGGAGAAGGTGGACATCATATGTAAGTATTTATAGGGACAATAAGGTTCTACATCATTTTGTAGTTAAAACAAAATGATATATGTTATTAACCATAAACAAGATTACTATCATATTGCAAAAAACCAAACATTTTGATACTCACCAACAAGTGTAAATACTGTCACAGATTTAACTTACTGGCCCACAGCATATAAGTCTTGTTTATCCTTGTTCTTTTTAGTGTCAAGATCTTGTATTTCAGATGATATTATTGTTAGAATAGTCCTATTAATATTCTTGAAAGGACCTTATCTTTAACTCAAACTTACTATTACAACCAGTCAGCTAGGTGCATTCATAAGGTAACAATTTGGTTGGTTCGTTTTAAGATTAAATTTCATTAATCTTATTTGATCACATTTATTTGTATATTATTGATGTAAAAGTGTGTTCTTTTCATATTTAAGTATTTCATAGCAATTTGGGGATACAGCAGTTTATTTATTAAAATTGAGTTACATGTGTCCATTTTTCTGTAATTCGGGAAACCGGGAGACACCTATGTTTTTTGTCCGTACGACCCTACGTCCTTACGTCGCAAATCTTGTCTGTGATCTATCTCTTAAGCAAATGTCTTAAGATTTTCTTCAAACCTCACTTTTTCCCTTAAAAACCCAATTAAAATCCTTAAAATGCTGACAACCTATAATATTATTGTAGCAGAAAACTTTCTATTCCTGAAAACAATAAGACTACCAAATTTTAAGAAAATATGTTGCGAATTGATAATGGTTGCATATGGCGTTAAGTAAGTCATATGTTGATTTTGATGTGAAAGAAACCCTATTGTTTTGTAGCAAAAGAAAAAGTTATCCCTAGTGTAAAAACATAATTATCAATTCACAATTTGTGTCCTATTTTTCAGATTGCAAGAATAATGCTACTGAACGTTGCGGGTCAGGAGCAAAGATTCTAGTTGATTTTGACTTCACAAAAGTAAGTCTAGATCTTTTAACTTTGAATGGTCAAATTGTTTGAATGTGTGTTAATAATTAGAATTTGAACGATGACTTATCAAAAGGTATCTACAGTTGATATATAGGATTAATTGAATCTTACACGCTTGAAAAGATACTTGAATTTAAGCTGTGCTTTGAGATCAACAGAAACATTGAAAACCCTTGAAATCACTTAAATGTTTTGAAAGTCCTTGAATTTTGCACCAGTTGTTATACGTAGTACAATGCATGTCTGTCAACATTTTAATTTTAAAAAAAGTATTTTGCCGTAAAACCGAAATATCTGCAGTATTGAAGTGATTTTTTAAGTGATCCTTTGTGAGACCTTTAAAATTTGTTTATTTAACCTTGAAAAGAGCCTTCACAGTCCTTGAATTTTGCAAGTTTCTGTTTAAACTCTGATAGGTTGTAAGTTTACTATTTCATTTTTTTCCCTTGTTTTCAATAGTGACTTTGAATTCAAACTATTGTAAATATTTCTAAATATGTTGTGGTAATAACTATATCACGAGTTCTACAGAAAACCCACTAAGGTTTAAAATCTATATACATGCATTTTCCAAGACACGTACAACTTAACACAATCAGTCAAATGCTTCGGTTAGGAGTAGGACTGCAGAGGAATCAAATATATGTTTTTGTGTGTTTATTTCATTTTTTTACTTTCAGGACAATCGCACACTTGACTATAGTATGCTGGCAGGGCAGTTAGTAGCATTTATATTGTTGTCCTTTATAACTCTTCTCATTAAAGCTAAACGATCAAGTGCTTAGATTGAAGGAGTCTCATATCCTCAAACTCTTGGCAAATTTAATATCCTGTCTCAGATTTAATCTAGACATAAATATGGAATGGAAATATTCTTTATAAAAGTGTTGTATCATCTGCAGTTTTTGATTTGAAAGATCAAGACAAATAAATGCAGTGTTATGTCAAGCAATGTGCATGACCTTAAAATGTGTATGCAATGACCAAACATTTTGTTAACACTACATGGAGATGTTGATTTTAGATATTTTTTAGAATTATAGAACGAGATGGAAAACCTGTATCCTATGAACTGAAAAATGTGATTATCAGGGGAAGTGTCTTATTCAATTAATCAATGAATGTTTTTAATCTCAAATATTCTATATAGAAAGTTGAGTTCTGATGAATTTATCAAACTTTTATTTGCACTATTTTCTTGATTTTATCATTTATTTTACAGTTTAAGATTTTTCATTTTCAAATGATTTTAAAGTGTATTGCAAGTTTATTTTCAAATAGCTCAGCAATTTTATATGTTAAATGCATGGTGCGTGAATATGTCTGTATACCAGGTGCGTTGTTTTAGGTTGAGTTTTGTTAAAATGAAATGAGGAGAGGTCTTGTGTTTTTGAATGAAAAACACTTAATGGGATACCCAGCACTACAAAGATGCGTCTTGTTAAACCATAGAGTAGATACCAAGACTGTGTTTTTATAAATCATTTTATATGAATATTACTTCGTTGTGTCTTTTGATATATTGTTAATTTCTTGTGACAAAGGCTAAAATAGCAATGTTATGTTGAGCAATATTGGCAAATATTTCTTAAAAAAAGTTTATTGGTGACTTAAACATAGCCAGGTAACATAAAATTAAACTGCATTTGTACTTATAATTTTAAATATGTCCATGACGTTATACTCGTTTTGTGAACATCTTACTTTACATGTTAAATCTTTTCAGTTTTTTTTTTATGAATATCTATTTTTATTTTACGTCTGTTAATACTGTCAGATACTTATAAGATGTTTTACCTTTGAATATGTTATATATAATGAGATGGGAAATTGGTAGACAAGAAAAGAGGAGAGATTACTCATTTAGTATTTCATGATTTTCTTCTTGTCCATTAAGATAAGGGCAGGAAGCATTATATTTTTATTTGTTAAATATATGTGTTAAAACTGTCTTTAAAGGTACATTTTAAATAAGCCTTTTTTAAGAAACTATTGCTTCGTACTTGTACCAAATTAAAGTAAGTATAGTCACACACACACACACACACACACACACACACACTGAACATTAGACACATATATTTTAAGGGGGTTTAAGTAATATTTTAAGGAAATATAGAGAGATTTTAAAACAAATTTACAAAATTTTAGTTTCCAAAAATTTAATCAGCTTACAGTATAACTTTCAAATGCTTGATATATAGACCATGGTTGATTTTTAAAGTTGTTGAAGGTGTTTTTTATATGCATAATTTGTTTACCGTATAAACTCACGGATACGTCGCCCTCACCGTTAAGTCGCACCATCAGTTTGAGCATTCATTTCAGGTATTTAGCTTTGTTAGGTAGCACCCCTTCCGTTGGGAAAAATATGACCAAATCCTTCATGCACGCATAGTTTTCATAACATTATGTTCATTTAGTATATTATTATTCTGGCATTACATCCTGTTTGACTCCTTAAAGCTACCTTTAGTGGCCTGTCTTTGGAAGTAGGCCTGGACTTTCTGGCTATTGCTATTTTCCATTTAAATAATTGAACATTGATTTTTATAAATGATGTTTTAGTACAATTATGAATTAACATTTTTACAAAACATGTAACCATTTCAGATTATATTATCCTGACAAACCTATTTGTTTTGTGTTGTACTCACCAAAGCTGAACAATTTAAAAAGGACTTCTTGAAATATCCTTTTTCTTTTTTTAATCATCACTTATCAGTTGTTATTTCTTGTTGTGAATATATTTCTTTTAACATTTTTATGTTAACAGCATGATTTGAATGATTATATTCATTGTAAGTGTTTACATGTGTTTAAAATCATCACATCAAAAGCATATTTTTGCTTTTTGTCATGAATACCCTATTGCTAGAGAGCTTGGATTTGATTTTGAGGGCAATAGAAACGCAATGATCCCATCAATTAAGAGAAATATCAATACTTTTTGGATCTTAAACAAACATTATTAAATAAAAAATGCCAAAATCTGTTTCTCATTTACAAGCCGTCATTCAAAATCAATTGGTTTCGACTGAAATTGAGAAGTTCCAAAACATTTTTATGTAATATTGTATTGCGTGTCTTCTGAGAGATGTATGTTCTTTCATCGGTTAAGAGGTACATTTAGATGGTGGTGCTTTTCTGTAATCACAGTTCATCTGTCACAATATGTGCCCCTGTCTCTTTGGCAAGCCGTTTGGGTTTTTATCCACTAAATTGAGATATCTGTATTAAAAAAAAAAATTGTTTTAATAATTTTTATTTCAGTTTCACATGTTATACATACAGATACAAAACATATTACAAATAATACAAGAACATTCAGTTAAATAAAGCAAAAATTGACACGACATTAGAACAATCACAGTATTTTATTTTCAAATGTCCTTAATTGTGATTTTAAAGAAGGATGACTACATTGTCGACTTGAATAAAAAATGAAATTAATATTTTTGTTTGTTTGATTAAGGCCTATTGATTACAAAAGTTACACACAAACAAACAAACAAACAAACAAACAAGAGTTATCTTTCTTGAAGTATACACAATATGCAGAGGATATGATATATGGTTTTTGTTGTTTTTGTTGTTTTTGTTGTTGAAATGCTCATGTTATATCAAAGACAGATTTGTAAGAAGCAAATAAATTTCACATATAATGTATAAAAATATACAAATGTACACATTTTATTCATTATCTAAAAACAAGAAATGAAACTGTTATTTCAAAATAATTTATTTTAAATTGTATTTGTATCAAAAAGTATTTGGACAAGACCACAGCCATTCCATTGGGTAAACCCACACAAGACCAGTCAAGATAAACGCAATACAAGTCTCTTTCACATGACCAAATCAAATTCAAATAACCCACCGCTACCTCCAAAGGATTCCATAGTACCAGCTGCTGCCACATAAACAATATCACCTGCTTGATGGCTAAGACCAGATCCAATACTTCATTTGAAGTATAAGTTGTGAAAAGAATGTTTTTATAATATATGTGTATCAAAACATAAATTATAGACAATGAAAACATGACAATGGAAATAACATTTATTAAATCTAAGTTTAATAGTATTGCGTGATATTCAAACCAATGGGTAATGTAACATGGGTCAATAATCATTGTGCCATAAACCCCACCTGTTTTTAAAATACTTGTTATTTCTATACATGAATTTCTCTGTTTCATAATAAATAACTAATTTTCTTTTGAATTCAATAAATGAAGGCCTACTTTCCTGTAATCTGCAGTGAACAATATATTCTTTCATGAGAAGCATAAAAAGGTTTTCTATATGAGATTTATCCACCATACCAAATATTATGTTTTGGAAACTAAATTCCAAATGTTTAATATCACCTGATTCAGATATAAAGTTTTCAATAGATGCAATAAAATATTTCACATGGGAACATTAAAACAATAAATGTGAATATGTTTCTACCTCAACTTTACAAAAAGTACATAAATGTGAATGAATGATATTCATCTTGTGACGTAAGTTATTATTATAATCTTCTATGAATAAGACGATATTGGAACCACCTTAGCCTAGTATCCATGGATACAGAAAAAATGAACTTATTTATTTTATGCCACCATTTATTTTGGTCAACCTCTTTATTCTCGCTAGAGATATAAGAATTTAAAATAGCGATATCTTTATTTTGATAAGAAATATCTCTTTTTCTTGTCAAAATATGATATCACTAATTGAAATCGAGATATCTCTGATTAAAAAATACATGTATCTCTATTTGAAATAATAATATCTCTATTTTTTAGTTGAATTGGAGATAAGAGATATCTCTATTTTCAGGAAAATACAGATATCTCTATTTTAAATACAGATACCTTTAATTGATATAGAGATATCTGAATGTATACACGTGTGACTGTTATGAAGATTAAAAAATGCAGTAAACGGAAAAACGTATTTCTCCCTACATAAGGATTTTCGAAACGCTTGGATAAATATTTTGGCAATTTATATGTACTGCCTTCTTCAATAGGGCCACTTTTAATCTGACTAAAACCAGATCTACTTTGCTCCCGGATATGTCGCTAGGTAGATCTGAGGAACACCAATTGTTAAGTTCGTTGGCGTGACCTTTCGAATCAGTCAATCAGCGAAGGCCTACATAATCGTTGGTATGTTTTGAGAATATTTGAGGCAATATATATATATATAACGTTATTAACATTATGACGTCATATTTTGACGTGTATATTGTACGTCGTTTCGATTATTTGACAACCACTATACACTATGGCAGCGCTTCAAAATAAGGAATTTTGTTTATATATGGTTAAACTGGCTTAAAAACGGAGACAAATAGTCCCAACACCTCCCGCAGAGTGTACTTTAGATGAACAGTGTTGGTTTTCGTTTATTCAAAAAGACTTGCGCAATGCTTTGATCATCGCTTCGTCGGTAAGCAAAGTAGCCATTTTGACGCCCAATCCCAACGATCATAGAAGGCGGGTTTTGATTGGTCCGAATATCTCATAAATATTAATAATTTTTCAAAAATGTAGGGTCACGGCAACGACCTTAACAATTGGTGTTCCTCAGATCTACCCTGCGATGCGATATCCAAATAACGGGAGCAGC
>JAUMGZ010232658.1:0-10969 GCA_032359645.1 Pododesmus macrochisma
ACAGGGGTATCAAACATTCAGATGTGATGATTGCACTTCAAAAAATACCAGACCTTACCATGGTCTTGTGCTTTATGCTAGAAACAACATTGTATTAAATAATCTTGCCACATTTAATTGTGAACATCTTGAATTCATCTATGGAAGCTTACTGTGCAACAGGACAGAAATGCAAATTGCAATAGTGTATAAATATCCTTCATGCACACTTGATACTTTTAAAACTTTGATCAGTGAAAAGTTATTCAGATTGGTAGACAATGCAAAACCATTTTGCATTTTAGGTGATTTCAATTTTGATCTTGAAGTAGGTAACCATTCCTTCCTCAATTACATGTTTGAAAAATTATCTTGTCAGCAATTTATTCAAACTGTTACCACTGATCATAAATCAAGACTTGACCTTATTTTTTCAAATCTGTCCAATGTATCAACTGGTGTCATTGAGGCGTATTGGTCAGATCATAAAATGATATATTGTGCAGTTGACAGAACAAACCTATGACAAGTAATGCGTAACAATTTCATTTACCCACTCGTTATTTAAACATTTCTTGTGGTTTCACAAGAAAGTGTATACATTTGTTGCAAATATGCAAGAAATTGTATTCCTTTCTTGCAAATCTTCAAGAAATGTTGAGTGGTTGTGCAAATGTATGGGTTGCCACTCAATCTTATGTATAGGAGACTTGGTCATAATAAACAAAAAATTATTTTGTTTTTTTGACACAATTGGAATTTTTTTTCAATGTGATCAAATTTGCCTCCTTCAATGAAGGAAAACATATTGTTTTAGTACTGTTTTTCTTGTTAATGGTTAATGAGGCGAGGCTCCTTTATTGTTTATTATGTGCTTATATTGTATACTTCATAGTGGAAAAAACAGATGCATGCATATGTATTTATATATTAACATTTTATTGTTGTTGATTGTTATATCACTAGCACACAATCTCAAGAAATGTTAAGTGGCTGTGCAAATGTACAAGTTGCCACTCATGTATGGGAGACTTGCTCATAATATAATTTGTTGTTGTTGACATAATTAGCATTGTTTTAGTACTGTTTTTCTTGTAAATGGTTACTGAGATGAGTCTCCTTAAATGTTAAGTTTGTGTTTATATTGTACACTTCAAAGTGGGTATAGCAAATGCCTCCATATGTAATTATATGCATGTTTTATTCTTAGATAAAAATACACACTAATTCTTCATGGAATATGAATTGTCAGCATCAACATTTATTGTTGTATATTATTATATCACTACAAAATGTATGACAATTTGTGAACTCTTATTACGTATCAGTTGTGAACAATCATTGTGCTTCAGATATGCTAAGTATTGAATATATACTATTTGAAATTATGCAATATGCAGTTCATTTAATGAAATTCATATTTTTAGTGATGCACTCCAAATAATACATGTATGATATATCAAGTGACTAGCAGCATGCCTTCTGTGTATGAATGATAACATTCTAGATGGAGTATTGAACTTTGTGATATCCGTTCTAAAGAGAACCACTTCTACTTTGAATGTTAAACGGAATTCATAATTGGTACTATTCTAGGTACACTACAATGAATTCTGACTTTATATCATCATTGTGAACAAACTGTGTCACAAAACATGGAATTACTATTGAACTGTACTGACAGATACTGATGCTATGATCATGTGTGAAAAACAAACTTGTATCGAACTGTGCAACTCTTGATGTCAGATGAATGTGACTTGTATCTATAGATAAACAAGCAGCTAAAATGGACAATGTTATTGCTCACATATAATTTAAAATAAAGCTCATATTGAATTCATGCTTTTGTTAATCACATGGCTATAGCAAGAATATGCAGATTTCTTTTATGACTGAAAAGTTAACTTTTGATAATGTGAACACTTACATGTATGCTAAATATCATTAGAATGAATACCCTGGTAAGTATTTGTGCAAGGAGGGATCACTGGCATGACAGAAATGTCTCTAAATCCTTGAATCCTTGTTAATTTCTATTATGATCACTCAAAAAGTGTTTCTGAGCAAGTGTTTATGTATATATTATTATATGTTTTCATTAGTATGTATCCAAAGAAATCACCTTCACAAAGAATTATTGTGTTTTGATTAATCCTTATATCACCTTGATACATAATCTTGTTAGAAATCTATACTTAAGCATTGATGTTAGTATGTCAAAATGTTAATTTTTCATAAAATAGTACAAGGTGTACATATATGGAATTTAAATGAATGCAAATGTATGGTTTCAGACAAAAATATGCACATGTCATTTATGATTGAAAATTCAACTTTGTATATATGAACACTTGTGCTCAGTACAATTATGATGAGTACCCAATACCATTATGGTGAGTACCCTGGTAAGTATTTTGCAAGGAGGGATCACTGGCATGACAGAAATGTCTCTAAATCCTTGAATCCTTGTTAATTTCTATTATTAGAAATCAAAAAGTGTTTCTGAGCAGTTGTTTATGTACATGTATATATTATTATAAGTGCTCAATATCCCATAGATTGCATTTGCAAATTCTTTGACAACATCAAAGCCATGTGTATCCAGAGAAATCACCTTCACAATAATTATTGTGTTTTGTTTAATCATTATATCACCTTGGTACATAATCTTGTTAAAAATATAAACTGAAGCATTAATGTAAGCATGTCATAATGTAAATAGTTCATACAATATTATAATATGTACATTTATGCAATTTCAACAAATGCATGATAACATATGAATTGCAAAAGTAATTTTCAAATTGTATGCATATTTCTTGATGTATATTTCGTAAATTTTTATGTTCCATGTTTTAACATATGTAAACATAATAAACCATTTAGTTATTTAACTTCACTTCTTGTGTTTATGTTTTCATTGGAGTACAATATTAATACTACGTTTGTTTTATTGGTGTTTTATGTCGATTCAACACATTTAACTTAAGTCAAGACAATTTCTACATGTAGTTGCAGTCTGTAAACAGGTCAACTATCAAAACGTTTATTCACTAACATAACATTTTACTAGCATACTCTTCCTTATTCTCTTGCTGAGTTCATCCGTCCTTGTGCAATCTTTTTAATGGGGTTCACCAGAAATAAGAAGACTACATGAAAACAATCACTCAACCTAAAATCCCAATCACTTAACCTAAACTCCCAATAGCAATTTCCAAAAATTTCAGTAAATTGTGCAACAACCAATCCTTCTAGAACATTGTTATTACCAATAAATTGAACTCCATTAAACCAATTTTGAAACCAGATGGACGTTAAGGCCCGATGGGCCTCTTGTTCAAATTTGTGTTGGTTACCTTATTATAGCTACCGGTATATTAGAACAGAAACTGATATGACAACAACTATAGGTTGATAGTTTAATTGTGTTACCTGTATTTTGCTGGAATAGTTTGACTGTTTAAATGCATTACCAGTAATAAGGTGGAAAAGGTTGACTGTTTAAATGTGTTAACCTGTATTTTGCTGGAATAGGTTGACTGTTTAAATGTGTTACCTGTATTTAGGTGGAATAGGTTGACTGTTTAAATGTGTTAACCTTTATTTTGCTGGAATAGGTTGACTGTTTAAATGTGTTACCTGTATTAAGGTGGAATAGGTTGACTGTTTAAATGTGTTACCTGTAGTAAGGTGGAATAGGTTGACTGTTTAAAAGTGTTACCTGTATTAAGGTGGAATAGGTTGACTGTTTAAATGTGTTACCTGTATTAAGGTGGAATAGGTTGACTGTTTAAATGTGTTACCTGTATTAGGGTGGAGTAGGTTGACTGTTTAAATGTGTTACCTGTATTAAGATGGAATAGGTTTACTGTTTAAATGTATGTACCTGTATTTTGCTGTAATAGGTTGACTGTTTAAATGTGTTTACCTGTATTTTGCTGGAATAGGTTGACTGTTTAAATGTGTTTACCTGTATTTTGCTGGAAAAAGTTAACTTCTTACATGTGTAACCTGTACATTGCTGGAATAGTTTGAATATCTGCATGCAACAACTCCAAAAGTAAGACAGGTATATACATGTATATGCATATATCAACACAAAAAATAAGATGAGTATGTATGCATTGATCCACACATATATTATATCCAATAGTTAGAAATGCAGTCACATTTGTCCTCCAAGTTCACCGTAAAGTAAATCAGTAGGTACTATTCACATCAGTCATAATTTCCAGTGATTAACTAACCATGGTACAGTCCTTTAATAGCAAGGTTTCAATGGATCTTGTGTGTTAAAATAACCCAAAATTACTTATGTGCACAGTGTGTGGTTCCTGGTTTTCTATTTTTACTTTTAGATTACAAAAAACAACTGGAAAATATTAAGGCTGTATGTAGTTTGAGTTTTGGAACCAGTCTTTGAACACCTAAATTGTTTGTTTTTATTATTTTACAGTTGCATTTAAGATTTATGATATGGATAAAGATGGCTATATTTCCAATGGAGAATTATTCCAAGTTTTGAAAATGATGGTAGGAAACAATCTCAAAGACACACAGCTACAACAAATTGTTGACAAAACCATTATCCATGCAGACACTGATGGCGATGGAAAAATTTCATTTGAAGAGTTCTGTGCTGTGAGTATATTTATGTTGACAGTGATTGATGTATACCTAGGTTTTTACCCCATTGAACCCTAAAACCACCGTTAGACTCTTCCAAAACAATGAATTGCACTGTCTACTGTTAAAATCAAGGATGAATGAGTTATTTCATTAGGTATAAATGTAATAAGGTCATTCTAGAGTACTGGCGTGGTGGCTCAGGTAGAACATTCGCCTTGTGACCCGGTAGGCACTGGTTCGATTCTGGTGTTAAAATTAGGTAATCTTCTCGCTCCCTACTAAGTGCTCAGCATTTCTGGGTAGGAGGAGGACTGGTTGGCTCCGTGTCAGGATAATTTGACAGAGTGAAGTATTATGTCAACATGTCTGCGGCTTGGTATTTCAGTGAGACAGCACTATAAAGTGGCCATCAGTGCGCACTGTCACAAGCAGACACCATCTTGATATGACCTAAACATGAGTAAAAGGGACTTTAAACCCTGATGAAACAAACAAACAGACATTCTAGTTTATAATCATTTCTTATAACAGTTTCATGACATCTGATTTTTGTAACAGAAACAATAACATTTCACCTTGACTTTATCGTCATTAATTAACTTGTTATTAAAACTTTGCCCTGATGATGACTGCCTAGAAGCATGTCAACCCAATAAATCATTACTAGAGCTGTACATTTATTGTTGTTGTTTCCATTTTTGAAATCTCCTTTTCTAATAAATTTGGACAATATTAAACTGATGTGTTTGTTGTATTACAGGTTGTGGGGAACATGGATGTTCATAAGAAAATGGTAGTAGATGTATGAATACCTACAGAAATCCATCAACAATGCATTTTCATTTTTAATATATTTCCATGACATTTAAATATTATAAATATAATCATTATATTTAATATTAAAATTAACTTATCCATCGATTTTTATTATAAAACTACTCGTTTCCAGTTTTTTTCTCATGCAAGTTTAGGTGATGTCTAATTTATAATAGTTTTTATATATTATATGCTTTTTGGTCAGCAGCATTTGAATTTTGACAATTACTGTAAGGAATACATACTAAGTAGTTAGCAGTAACATCTAACAGATCTCTTAATATCAGTCACAGTTAACCAAAGCACCAAGAAAGACAATTCCAACTTAAGAGTTTCAGTAGTTGTACTCTCAGAAGAAATTCAGAGGTTACTTTGAAATGTGATGTACATATCAAATTTGATCAAATATTTGAACAAATTATATGATGTTGAATGTTACTATATCTGAAGTATTGGTATTTGTCAACAAAAAACCTAGCAACAATGAATCATATGTAAGATAAAAAAAGTACTATTTGTTCCTTACAGTTTGATCAAATCAGTGTGCTGTTGATTCTTTTTCTAAAGCTTGGTGTTAAAATTGCAGCAACTGTATTATAGATTACCATTTACATAAGAAAATTATGTATATTTTTAATTCATTTGTTACCTCTGCTCAAGATTTACTACAATTCTGGTCTTGTTCTGTAAGAGATAATTGTTATATGCATAATCAATGTAAGTATGTGGCCGACAGTAAGGCATGCTTTAGGTTAATTCAGTATTATTATCAGAATTAACGATCCTGGTGGTTTGCAGATGTCACATTTGACTTAATTTGTAGTGTGAATTAGAAGTGTTTGTGAAAATAATTTGATAATGTTCATTGTTGTATTTATAAATACACTTGTTTATGCCATAGAAATGATTTTTTTTTTTAAAATATTTTTCTCATGTTCAGTGTTAAGTATAGACTTACATGTGATGTAAACTATTCTAGTTATTATTGACTTTTGAGTTATGCAATCTGTTTCACTTTGACCTCTGAAGGGTGTAAACAATACACAGAACATTTAATAATCTTAGTTCTTTCTACAAACTACTTGTCTGATTTAATCATTATTCTTGTGTTCAGATTGTGTTAATGTCATTCAAAATAGAACAGAAATATGAATTTTAGAATTTTAAAGAAACAGAATCCATTTAATAAACCAAATATTAAAGTATAAGTATCATTAAATTAATCTTTGACCAGGAACATTAAAGATAATTTTTCACTTAACAGAAATACAGCACATGTATCCAACACTTTAGATTCTCCAAAATGTACCAAATGATTTTAAAGTATTAGCTTAATATATGCAGATGTTGAAATAGCACAATTTGAAATGTATCTGTGACATCATGAATTAATATAAACATACTGAACACAATTATATATGTTGTAGTAAAAGGTTTGGTATTAATTTTTATCATGGCTCTGAATATAAGCACAATTTGTTAATGAGTTTGATTGAACATTGATTCAATCTTTTTAAAGAAACAGTGAAGATGATTGAATTAATAATTATTAATTGACGCCAGACTCTTAAATAAAGTCACAGACATTTAAATAAAATCAGTAACAAAGTATGCATATAGACAAGGTCACTGTGTACACATGTAAATATGGATAAAGACAAGGTCAATGTAAATACCAGCATGCTACACGTTTATACCAAACCATAAATGACATTACTATGAAAACTTGAATGTCTTTGTTACATAAAGGTGAAAGTGAAACAGATGCAGTGCACTGTAATTTATTGTGTAATACATGTACTGATAATTGTGGGAGTGAATCTATTTATTTGTTGGTGTAGTATTAATTGTTGAATTTTTAACATGATAAGTTGTATTTGAAGAGTTTGGATTGTTAACCTGGTTTCCCTTTCCTTGTTGGTAAACTAATCACTTGTTATTTTGTACATTCATGTATTTTGTGTTAGATTTGTCTATTTCTATTACTCTGAACTTAGAATGTTGAAATTTAGTAGTCTCTTGTCTTTATAATTAGTCTTAGAAATGTTAAGATTTGATTTATTCCTGTATTTTCTATGCAGATTTAAAAAGGACCATATAAAAATTTAGAATAGGTTGATTGCCTAAACATGTTCACACTATTTCAATAATGTTGAACAGATGACATATTCATTTGAACGAGAAAATTGCAGTGACTGGTTTATTAGTGACATTTATGTATATTTGATTTGTTTAATGTTCCATATTCGAGACAATCTTCAGTTTGATTGGAATACCTTTACAGACTGTAGAATGTATTGCTGAAGATCTGCATTTAAAAGATCTGTCTTTTATTATGTTTTAAAGGGTAAAATTGACAGTGCTTAATATTAACCGTGCTAGCAATAGAAGAAAAATTTAGGATATAGCTATGTAAGTATAGGTTAGAAGTTCTCAAGTGAACATTTAAGAAAATATACAAATAGCAAGTGTGCAAATTTCAAATTAGATTTGCATGCAAAAGCATTACATAGTCAACTTGTGGATCTTGTTTGAATCAAATGGTTCATATAGGAGAAATAACAGGCATTTTGTTATGTTGCCCATATGCATGAATTTCCCCAGTTTTTAGTTTGCTTGCATCCTTAGTGCTATATTTTACAGACTATAAAGATTATTTGTGAGTTATTCATATTTATAAAACACACCATCAATTAAATTGCGAATTTCTAAAGGTGAAATGTAAAACACTCATAATGTGCTTGGTGAAATATCAACAGTGTGATGTTCCTGTAAAAGTCTAATTAAACAGGAATATAAACAAAGGTTATCATACTCCTAGATACAGTAGAGATGTTTTGTATGGAGATATACAGATACTATAGTTTTGTGCTACCATTATTCTGCACACCATTTTGTACAGTTTACCAACTCACTAAATACCTGTATATTATATAGACTGTTGTAATATGGTTCGGAACGACATGAATTTAGCATTTTTATTTTGAAATTTTCTCATGCATTCCATTTATGTGTGATTTCGTGTTATTAACAAGTGATATTTAATGCTTTTACATCTGTATCATTATAGCGTTATTTCCTCCTGCAAAGCTAACTGTACAGTGTATATAATATAAACCTGCTACACTTATTTAAAAGTATCTCTGCTGTGAATAGACAGTACCTTTGCCTCCAAGACCATCTTTTAAATCTATATTTATTTAATGTTTACCTTGCATGTTATTTTCATTGGAACCTATTGAGAACAAACATACATGAATAGGGCAGCATTGTGACAGTGAATGTAACAGTCAAATACTGAAAGGCCTGCTGGATATTATTATTACGGAGGTAGGCAAACTGATGACCATTAAATGGACTCTATATAGGAAGGGTCATAGTCTTCAAAACTAGTGCTATACAACTTCATAGTGTTGTAACCTAATGACATATTTAGCAGTAGGTGTTATACTGATACAAATAAACAATACTTACCGGTATTTTTTTCCTGTGTAACAGGCCTCCTACAGTGTGCTACGCATATTATTCAGTGCATATTGCAACGCGAATGAAACTCTTTGGTAATCCCTTACAACTGTATACTCAAGTATACATGTACATGTTTTGTTTAGTTTTGGAACATATTAAAAGAAAGTTATTCTTTTTAGATACAAATGTTTTGTAATCTTTGCAGAATGTAGGATATGTTTGTGTAGTCAAGAAAGCGCTATTCTATTTCACTAAAACCTCATGTAGTTGCTACATAAGATGGCATTGACATCCACATTTCTAGCCTTCAGCAGAGAAACTGAGATCAAATTTTGTGTAATTTTTTAACCTTAATGGTCCCACTGACTCCTCAGGTGTGATAAGTGTCTTGTGTTTTTCTCTATGTAACGTACATAATTTGTAAAGATTTCAGTTTTAACTGTATATTGTATTGGGAAGTATACTAATGTTAGAACAAATCCAAATTAATTCTCTATGTCAACCCATTTATATATCTTCCGTTTCAATATTGTTTGGAGTGTGATGTCACAAGTATTGTCCTCAGATAGTTAGGGGACAGTGGCATCACTAGTAGGTGTGGAAGTGTGTACTGCATACAGTGTAGTCTTGAAGACCTTATATTAATGAAGGATATACATACATTAAGCTTGTCATTTCGTTGCATTGAATGAGAAACCTCTAATTTACGGGTTCATTTTTAGTCCATTTGTTCTCGAGTATTTCATCAAACATCCTTCTGGTAAGGAAATTCTAAAGATGATTAAGAAATGATGCTCGACATCTAAGAAAATAGATTTTTCATTATACATGTACTTTTCATTGTTATCATTTTAAGGTTATGTTAATATTAACATATATAACTTTCTTAAGAATTTTTCACAGTAGCAACCCTGTTATATTCCAAAATTGTAAATCTTTAATGTAAAATTAGATATGATAATTGTTTTTTTCTAATTAAGATTTTCTTACAACATTGTACATGTATTGTCAGAGCTTATACTGTGCTTTTGACTTCAGGAAATTAAAATCTCATAACCTATATGCAACCTTTTTATGTTTTCAAACAACATACCGGTAACTAGAGCCAGGTGATTTTACCATCAAATGTAATGTATTTAAACCCAAGTTACATATCAGTTGGGTGATTAACAGCAGACATTTTCTCATTAGTATATTGTTCCAAGGAAGCAATATCAGTGTTATATGTTAATTTTTAAATGGGATATACTTAATGTAACTAATTCAGAACTCTTGATACATATTTCTTTTTAAATTTGATATTGTATGTGAAATTTATTGTTGTAACCCATAGTTTATCTGAAAAATTTTCCCTTTAAATATTTGAAATTGAATAAAATTTAATACTTTAAAATGTGTATTGTGTTGTAAATCTTGACTGATTTTGAAAAGATGCTTATATAGAATTTACATGAAGTTTAAAAGCATGTGGGCTTGTGTTCATCTGCTATAAGTTATTAAGTTTTAGGAAATGGAGCAAAAGGAATTGAAGGATGACAAACTGATTAACTGCTGAACTGTGTTGCACACCATTAGAGATAAGCATTTTAATCGGATTGAAGAATCACAGACGCCATACATGCAGAACAGCAATAAATAAAGAAATATTTTAATACTAATAAATGCTCCCCAATACGTAATTTTAACCTTGGTTGACAGTAGATGATACTATTTATTGTTTATGACAAAAGCTCTGAGTCAAACATTTAAACAAAGATGATAAAGTACTTGAAAAAGTTGTGTTGTCATAATGTTTAGAAAAATTATGATGTTTGAAACTGAGAAATGTGTATTCAAGTAGGCTTAATGGACTAGATGTATTGTAGGTTTAGACATCTCATAAATGAAGACTTTGAGTTTCAAAGGTTAAAGGTGTTAATTTTTAGTCAAACTGGTCTTTTCTCGTAAAAATCTTGTCTGTCGGCATCTGTTGTCTGTTCACATATCAGTCTTCGTCTCCGAAACCACTGGACAATTTTTTTTTTTTTTTTTTTTTTTTTTTTTTTATTTTAATTTTTTTTTTGTTTTTTTA
>JAUMGZ010232669.1:0-10968 GCA_032359645.1 Pododesmus macrochisma
AATATTAAAAGTTTACGACTGACCCCGGACGACAGACGGCATTACCTTGGACCTTCGGTCCAGATGGACTACACACTAGAAGCGAAACCAGGTGTTCATGATTGAGGTTTTCTGCTACACATGTGTTATCCTTGTCATTTTGATATGATGCAGTTTTCTTTATCTGATAACCTTCCATATATAAATTTATAATGTAAAATTACATGTAAATTCACCTAAATGTTATACAGAATGTTTTAAAAAAAAGTAGTAAATTCGAAAAAACCAAGAAGATATTCTAAAGCCGGAAGTCTATGTCATAGGCAAACAAAAGGAAAACGTTGGACGCAAACAGAAAAAATAACCAAATATACATTTATTAACTTAAAAAGGGAAACATCACCAACTTCTATTAAAAACTAGAAGCGAAACCAGTCCATATATATTTTTAAGTAAACTCTTCCTGTAGTTGTACTCCACATGTACGAATCTCTTCATAACATTCCAGTAATTCAAATATTATATTCACGGTTATATTTATGTACTTAGTTTAATACAATATGAAGGTCATTTAAAGTTCTACTATTGTAAATAGAATGACAAGGCCACTTCTACACATTTAAAAAGGAACAAAGTTAAAGTTATACAAAATTCTAATTTCCGACCTGGTAACCGAATTTAAATTTAATGTTATTTTGTTCAGCATAATTATCATTGACTGTTTAAGTGAACAAAATACTTTTGTTTCGTTCTCTGTCAATTCGTTTGCTCATCACAGAAAAGTTGTGGTACATCAGAGAAAATGTATCCTGTTTAGTACCATGTTGTTAGAATATCAAAATTATGAAGTTAGTTACCAAGAGTGTTTGACTGAAAGATAAATGTTGTTAGTCATTACTTAATTAAAACAAATCTAGCTACTGTGTGTAACAGCTCTTTAAAATGCAGGTGAAGAGTTTCAAAACGCCAACTCAACATCTACTCCAATGGACGTGAAGACATATTTTCCACCATTCTCACAGACTAGAATATGAATGTGACATTGATGCACACACACACACACACACACACACACACACACACACACGCACACAGAGGCAGCAGTGGCATTGCAGTTGTGGTTGATGTCTGATGAGGTAGCACAAGTCTTCGAGTCGCTTAGTTGATTATAAAGTTTTGATTGGCGATACACCTTTCATTGGCTAGAATTCACTTCCAGCGAAAATAATATTTATTTCTCTTTCACATTATAAGAACTATTTTTTGTTGTCATCTGAATGTCGACATCATCAGGCAGCTTTGGAGAGGTTTCTTGAAAATCCCTGTGTCTCTTGTCCGTGTTGTCTATATCGGTTCTGGTGTAAGTTACAGGAATAAACAGCAGCACAACAAAACCCAGTACAGCACAACCAAACAGTAACCATGACATCCAATTGTAGTCTGATAAATAGAAAAATATTAGAAAAAAACACGTCAAATGTTCCAATGTGTACTTTCGATTCGTAGCTTGACTTTGGGTCATGAGCAAGGTCATCCCACTCATTTGGTTGGTTTGGCTTTCATTTTCAAATTCCCGTTTTTGGTTTACACGTCCATTATTATGGCTACTTTGTGTTTGTTAGTCAATACCCTTAGTTCTGTTGATCCTATTTCTTCTTGGTTTGTTTTTGACATTGTTATAGAAATTGCTAAAGTTCGCCACAAAGCCAACGCGTCAATAAAACCAAAAAATCCATAAAAGCAGGGAAACCTGGAATGAAACAAGTTCCCTTTTTATATGAGCATGTGATAACTGGGAAGGATAAGGTATGAATCATAGGGACTGACAACAAAGGAAAATACCAAAAAACATCAAGCAGTAATAAAAACATAATAAAACGTCATCACAAAAATATCTGAGGCCAACCACCACCACCACACAACTACACCACCACCACGTAACTACACCACCAAAACCACCACCAAACCACCACGTAACTACACTACCACCACCACCATCACGTAACTACACCACCAAAACCACCACCACCACCATCACGTAACTACACCACCACCACCACGTAACTACACCACCAAAACCACCACCACAACCATCACGTAACTACACAATCACGCAACTACACCACCACCACAACCATCACGTAACTACAAAATCACCACATAACTACAACCACCACATAACTACACAACCACCACATAACTACACAACCACCACAACCACATAACTACAACCACCACATAACTACACAACCACCACAACCACATAACTACACAACCACCACATAACTACACAACCACCACGTAACTACACCACCACCACAACCACATAACTACACAACCACCACATAACTACAACCATCACGTAACTACACAACCAACACCACCACATAACTACACAACCACCACATAACTACACAACCACCACGTAACTACACCACCACAACAACCAACACGTAACTACATCACCAACACGTAACTACACCACCACCACAACCACCACGTAACTACACAACCAACACGTAACTACACCACCGCGTAACTTCTTTTGACGTTCATTCAAAGAATTGAATTGTATGGTGACCGGTTTATGGGAACCTAACCTTCCCACTTAACCCACGGAAAGGGGAGGTCAATTTATAAATACACTATAAACAAAGTTCATTTGTATATATTAGTACTTACTAAGCATTGGAATGTACATCACGCCATAGAAAATATTAGCAAAAATTAGGAAAAGGAAATCTGATATTCCATTAATGATTCCTTCTGGATGGGGAAATGACATCTCGCAAACCATCTCATACCAAAGGGGGAACGAGGCGTTGAGTAATGCACCGCCAAGAATGCACGACATATACAATTGTGCTGGAAAACAAGTGTAAAGAAAAATGCATTGCATACTACAAACATCATAGTTTCTAATGTATAGTTACTATCTGTTTATAAAGTAAGATTAATTTACTAATAAAACAATAATTGATGTATTGAAGTCTCAGATTGGTACTTTTTACTGTGTTACAGTACCGACTATAAGATGGCAAAAAGTGACTGGCAAAAAAAAAATAAAATTGCAGTTTACGCCATATGTTCAGACTGAGCATTGAATACGGTGCGAAAGTTGTTGATAATTTCACACCTTTTTTTGTTTTGCTAAAGATTATTATTTCAAGATTGGAACTTTCTACTACGTTTTTCGCTACGGACCCAACGTGTCATTTGAAACTAGAAAAAATAAATATTGGCCACAAATTTGCACAGGGACACAGTATTTTTCTCAACCTTTTTACATGGATACTTTTATTTAGTAAGTTTTTGTCTTGCTCACGGTTGCCGTACGACTATGATTTGAAACAAAAAAAAGCAGAAAAACGTATGTACATTGAAATAAATAGCATATCCAATACCTGTACTATATGGTATAGCTCCGTAACATAGTAAGGCTACCCACAGAAATAGTCCAACAATCAATATAAACTGTACAAGGAGTATTGGTTTCAGCTTTCTTGAAAATCTATCTGAAAATCTAAAGAAAATAAGTTGATAAAACAAGCAACATATTTTAACTTATCGCCCCTCGGACAAGTGTCTGTTGTTATGATTGGTTCTGAGTAAATCACGTGGTGACCCTCTATGAGACTGTAGAGGGTCAGTAAACATCTTATGGGGCAATATGGTGCAGACAAACATTCCTGTCGTCGCTTAAAACATGTTTAAATTCGTATTGCGGATGCAATTTGAAGTTGTGTCCCGTTTCACGTGTTGGTGAGCTATGAGTTGGCGAACATACAGCTTTGTTTCAATTTAATTATCTCCCATTGTCTCGTGAATATTTTTGAGGTCTAATTTCACTTTACACATTACAATGTTTACGTTGTGTTTATAAAATAGGATGAATACGGGGTAAATGCTAAAGGACGAGAAAGGTCCTCGGTGCGATATATTCGTTATATGGTTTGGTACTGACCCTCCACAGAACAATAGAGGGTTATTAAAACCCACAGGAGGTTCGGCCTTCGGCCTCATCCCCTATGAATTTTACTGACCCTCTATGGCTCTGTAGGGGATCAGTAGCAAACCATATAACTGATAATGCTAGTACAGTCAAACTTGCCTTAATTAAAGGCTACCTCTTTTCAACAATCGCCTACTTTAAAGGACATACTGTTTAGATCCCTTCTCTACATATTTGAACTAAGTTGAACCTGTATGTAAAGGGCACCTGTCTATAAAGGCCACTTTTCTTGGTTCCCTTGAGTGGTCTTTACAGACAGGTTTGACTGTACTAACGAAGTCAAAATTGATTGGTAAAAACGAGGGATGTTGGATTATTTTAGCAGTATTCCAAATATGGAGTATGGTTAAATACATGTACAATCCTGCGAGCAAAAAGAAAAGGTAAAGTACAACATATGCTTGCTCCATATACGAGACATTGAGGGCTTTTTAAACAAATTTACGACAACTACCTTCCATGAAACAAGTCAACATTAAGTACAGTTACTATATTTATAAACTGGTTAGTTACCTGGCTATAATAAATCCTGTTATACTCCCAGTCAGTATGGTATAGAAACCGATCCAACCAGCATCGATCTGTGGCTCAAACAAAGGAAAATTAAAAAAACCCAAAGTAAATTAGATAGCCGAGTTATTTATTAAGGTTGAACACATTCTCTGTTATACCATTGCATACAGATTGTTGGTATTGTACGTAATACTTGACATGTTGAGTCATACTGATATACAATATCTTATGAACGTTTATATTCTAATTTATGGGGCCGCGGTGGCTTAGTGGTTAAAGTCGCCGACTTGTAATCATAATAGCCTTTCACCTCCTATTTCGATTCCCGTCCGGGGCGTGCTAGTGTGAGAAAGTTGCCAGTGACTTGCCGTAGGTCGGTGGTTTACTCCGGGTACTCCGGTTTCCTCCACCAATAAAACTGGCACGTCCGTTAATGACCGTAGCTGTTGACCGGACATTAAGCCCTTAATACAAACAAACAAACAAACCATTTTCTAATTCAAAATAAGGAAGGAATTTATGACATCAATCGGGATTGACAACCACGAAAACTACAACAAACAACAATTACAATACAAACACATAAAACCACAAACCAAAAGTATCAATATATTCGATGCCAGCCACAACCATAGAACGATTTAGAACGTTCATTCGGCGATTAGAATGGTGTGGATAAACCAGTAAAAGGTTCCCAATTTCCCATTTAACCCCGGAGGAGTTTAGTTTAGTTTATACATATTCTATTGTCATTTTAACAATAAAAGTACAATAATACATTATTAAAAATTTACATCAAAAGGATGGGGAACAAGGTGAGGGCTCAAAACCACAAACATATAAATAACTTGAAAGTCTAAAAGTTATTCGAGGCCAGTCACAACCATATTACGATTTAGAACGTTTATTCAGAGAATTGGATGGTGCAGATAAACCATTTAACGGTTCCCAACTTCCAAAGTATACCCTGAGGAGTGCAGGCTTCAAACCAAAAAAAATTTAAAAAAAAAATTGAGTGAACGATAGCCACGATTAAAGGACTGCATGTATTGGGAAATTAATTGCTGCAAGCAGTTTTAGCAAAAGATAAAAACTAGAGTAGAAATTTCAACAAATACCACATCCGAAAGGGTAGCACAACACAACCATGAACAGGACCCAGCCAAGCAAAGGTCAATGTGCAAAACAGGGGTAACTTCGGGAAAAGCTCACCCACATGCAGACCATTAATGTAAAATTGTAAAATAAAAAGAGTGACTATAGTTATCAAAAGAGTAGCTTCCACAGAAGCTATCAAAAGAGCTGAGGGGATGAATGAATTAATTACAGAAGAGCAGAGCGGCTGAAGGAAGTGTCCAAACATGCCGGTCTCTTATAAACCCAGTCACACCTGGTGCGGCGTTTCGCATCGCAAACTGATCGCCAATAAATCGGTCGATGCCTGGCCGATATCCGGCATGGCATCGCACACATCGGGCGGGCGCCGGGCCAAGTTTTGGACATCCCAGATCATCCATATATCGGCTTAGTGCCGCCCATACGCCGCTCAGACTCCGGTCAGACCCTGCCCGGTGTCCGGTCGACTTGGCGGCGCCCGGCCGGAAATCGGTCAGACATCGGCCGGGGCCCGGTCGGCGTTAGGTCGACCACCCACTGGGGCTCGCAGGGGTATCGCGGGGACATAGGCAAGACGTCGGACGAGTGCCTGCCGGACACCGGCCGATAAACGGGCCAAGAATTCGACCCTGTTTCCATCTTAACGCCATGGTAGCGTGCGGGACACTTTTAAATGTGACTGTGGAAGCCAAATCGCGCGGTGTTTCTCCGACCTCTACACGCCGGCCGATGCCTGGAAATCGCACACGCCGCCCGGCTTCCCTTTAATTTTGACTTAAGCATTATAGGCGTGAATGTGGAGATCCTACGCGTTCACAAAAGCAAAAAATATAAGTGGCATCACTAACCATGCACGGTTTGCATTGGACTGACAGTTAACGAAAGGTCAATATTTAAAAGTAGTTCGTCTAGCAGAGGGGACAGAGCATTCGAACCTATTATCTGAAGAGTTTGGACAGGACATGTCATCGAGTCCCCTCAGAGAGGATATTATCAGTTATACGGGTCTTTGGCAGGGTACACGGTCATGTCAGGATTTTATTTACGCTGAGCCGAAGGCTGACTATGACCATTCCTTAGCCTAAATACTGAGGGAAACCATTCCTTAGCATAATTTTCAATTTCACCGTGACCATTCCTTTACATTTCCTGCCAAAAAACATCGAAACCATTCCTTGACATAAACATACCTTTTCTCGTAGATTTATCAAAAATCACAAAAGTTGAAGCGGGGACAATGAATTGTTTACAAGGGGTCACCAATACAGGTTTATATGGAAATGGAAAATAGGTGAGATATGGTATGAATTAGTACATAAATGCAAATTACAGGCGAGAATGCCGCTTCGATTTTGCTATTGGAGCTTAGTCAGACTTTACGAGCGCTGTGTAAGAGATCGTGAAAACTATCATCAATAGTGAAATATAAATGATATTTTACAAGCATTTCATTGTTGAGACTACTATATGTCATGGCCAGATACGAACATAAATTGGCTATTTTTCATACTCAAAGCTGGTACACACCTTCTTGACTGATCCCTCTCTGCCATCTTAAAATGACCATTCCTTATTAGGTTCAAGACAGTGAATATACCCCTTCAAGATTTCAGGTACGGTCTGGTGTGGTGTGTCAAGTTAACCAATCAGAATACGAGAATTATCTTTGCAGTATGACAAATATAAATATAATGTATTGTCAACCGTTAAGACGCATCATTCTTGTAACATTTATGTTTACCTGAGTAATTCCTAAAGAGTGGAAAGCTATGTTAAGTATACATATCCATGACATGTAGACACCGACCATCAAACCAAACACCACCAGAAGAACAACAAGCCAACCATTCCTATAGCAAAACAAGAGGTCCATTGGGCCTTAACGTCCATCTGGTTGAAATAGGTCTATTAAAGTAAATATTTGGCATTTGAATACTTTTAACCACATGGTCATGCCTTGAACAAACTGATTTCTCCAAGCTCTAAAATTAAATATATACCAAACCATTAAGCACTAGGCCTTCTAGTTTATTAGAAGATTTGTGAAATTTTGTCATACATTCCCCTTTAGGCCCCCAAAGTGGAACCCCTTCATTTGAAGAACTCTGAATTACTTTCTGTCAGGGATGACTTCTACAAAGTTTGGATAAAATTAGTCAAGTAGTTTTGAACAAGAAGTCAAAAATGTGAATAGTTAACTATTTGCTATAGTATTGAACTTTGATAAAAAAAACCATAACCTATTACTGACACCAGGGTCAAGCCTTGAACAACCTTGGTTCGCTGTGCCATAAAGTTACTACATACTAAAACATTAAGCTCTAGGCTTCCTAGTATATTAGAAGAGGATTTTTTTTTCATTTTGTCAAATTTCCTCCCTGTAGGCCCCCAAAGTGGGGTTGAGCCCCTTCGTTTGAACAAATTGAATTCCCTTCCCCTAGGGATGACTTCTACCAAGTTTTGATGAAATTAGTCCTGTAGTTTTGGACAAGAACTCAAAAATGTGAATAGTTAACTATTTACTTAGTGTTGAACTTTAAGCCAAAAAAGCGTAACCTATTTTTAACCCCAGGGTCAAGCCTTGAACAAACTTGGTTCTCCATGTCTTAAAGTTACTACATACCAAAGCGTTAAGCTCTAGGCATTCTAGTTTATAACTAGATTTTGTTGTTGAAATTTTGTCAAATTCCCCCTTTCTGCCCCTATGGTGGCGCCCATGTGGGACGAGTCTCTTCATTTGAAGAACTCTGAATCCCGTTTCCCTAGGTATGACTTCTACCAAGTTTGGATGAAACTAGTCCAGTAGGTTTGGACAAGATGTCAAAAATGTGAATAGTTAACTATTTGCAATAGCATTGAACATTGACCCAAAAACGCGTACCCTATTTTTGACCCCAGGATCAAGCCTTGAAAAATCTTGGTTCTCCATGCCCTAAATATACTACATACCAAAACATTAAGCTCTATAAGCCTTCTAGTTTATAAGATTTTTGAAATTTTATCAAATATTCCCCTATAGGCCCCAAAGTGTCGCCCCTTGGGGCCAAGCCCCTTCATTTGAACAAGTCTGAATGACATTCCCCCAGGGATGACTTCTACCAAGTTTTGATGAAATTAGTCCAGTAGTTTTGGACAAGAAGTCAAAAATGTGAATAGTTAATATATTTGCTATAGTGTTGAACTTCGACCCCAAAACGCCAAACCTATTTTTGACTCAATAGTCACGCCTTGTAGCAACCGTTAGTGTAACAACAACTGTTAGTGTTAAAACTTTTTAAATTGTGACACTAACGGTTGCGACTTAGTTTAAAAAGTTGTTACACAAACGGTGCAAACGGTTGCTACAACGCCTTGAACAAACTTAGTTCTTCATGCCTTAGAGTCACTTCATACAAAAACACACTAAGCTCTATGCCTTATAGAGTATTAGAAGATATTTGAAGTTTTGACAAATGTTCTCCCTTTTGGCCCCCTAGTGGTGCCCCTGGGGGCCGAGCCCCTTCATTTGAACAAATCTGAATTCCCATCACCTAGGGATACTTCCTACCAAGCTTGAATTAAATGGATCAAGTGGTTTAGGAGAAGTCGAAAGTGTGAAATGTTTAAGACGGGCGGACGACAGATGGGATTTGTATGAGAAAGTCCACCTTGGACTTTTGGTCCAGATGGACTAACCATTGTCATAGTATGCATGTGAATTTGGTGAATATACATATTAGCTTCCATATGTTCTTAAATTGTTTTCAGTTAAATATGCCTGAGAAGATTTATAACATTTTATTTCACATAGGGCACAATTGCTTATATATATATTTATTATTTTTGTTTTTCAATTTATTTTTTCTCATTGGCTATTATGCTATCACGTGACAGATTACAAAAATGTTATAAATTGAGTGTTTCTTAATTTTTTTATAAACTGGGTGTTTCCAAAAATAGACACACAGGAAATTTATAAACCAGGCGTTTGCAAAAACAGACTTCAAGTTTGTTGTCATAACAAATATAGTTCAAATGGGGGAAAGGATTAAGATATACTCACAAACACTACAAATGGCTAAATTCAATGCTATGCCACCAACACCAAATAAAACAAATTGTCAGAATGTTACAATCAACTACAGCATTATAACGAAATAATTAACTGATTGTGATAAACTTTAAAAATTTTGTTACTAGTTACAATTAATTTATTGTAAATTTATTAAATTGATGAAATTTTATTTTGTCTCATTTTTCTCATTTGTGGTCGCTTAGACTAAAAAAATTATAAAACGATTTTAGCCTTTTAATTGTTTCGGTCAATCCCTGGGTTTATCGACCAAAGGAGAAATGTATCGACCTCGGACTGCGTCCAATGACGATAAATCATCTCCTGGGTCTATACATCAAGGTTGCGTCCTCTGTCGATAAATCATCTCCTGGGTCTATACATCAAGGTTGCGTCCTCTGTCGATATATCATCTCCTGGGTCTATACATCAAGGTTGCGTCCTCTGTCGATATATCATCTCCTAGGTCTATACATCAAGGTTGCGTCCTCTGTCGATATATCATCTCCTAGGTCTATACATCAAGTATGCGTCCTCTGTCGATATATCATCTCCTAGGTCTATACATCAAGGTTGCGTCCTCTGTCGATATATCATCTCCTTGGGTCGATAAATCCTGTGATCGACCTCAACAAAAGGCTATAATTGTATAATATTTACGCATATTCGTGTATTTGAGCTCTGCTTTACCACGTGATTAACATTCGATCTTTGTCGTGCACTTGCTGTTTGTGCGTGTTTTTATTGGATATCTGTATGTAGTAATCGTTTATACAAACAGATGTAATTGAGCCTTGATTATATACAAAAACAAGCAAATTCACAGAATTCAAATTTCCTGCATGAAAACGTTCAATATATGTGATACTTCATCTCTTAAATTTGATTCAATTCTGTTGAGAATACATGCAACGGGATTGTTCTATACCATGACTTGTTACAGTTTGTTTGACAACACTCTGTGTCCATACATTGATCTTTAATAGTTCTTGAGGTCAATTGCTGGTTTTTTTTCAGTCGATTTTTCAGACTTCGTGTTCTGAAAAAATGCCACCATCATCCGTCGCAATAACGAATGTTTTCCCTTTTAAAACCTCAACAGAAAAATCGGATGTTTTTATCCTTGGCAGTCATTTAAGCATTGAACTGCTTTCAGTTGGCATTCATAGGTGATATGAATGCCACCTGGACAAAGGCAAATTTAATGAAGCGCGCTAGCCCTTCATGTTGAGTTTGCCTTGTCCAGTTGGCATTCATATCACCTATGAATGCCAACTGAAAGCAATTCAATACTTAT
>JAUMGZ010232680.1:0-10968 GCA_032359645.1 Pododesmus macrochisma
GTATTCATACGCACTAATAATAATACCGCTGAAAGGAATACGCAATGCAGGGTTTTTAGAAGAGAAGAAAGGAAAGATATCATGATACTAACTAGGCCTTTAGGCTCACCCTCTTTGAATTTTACTGACCCCCTATATTGCAATAGGAGGTTGGTAACAAACCATATCAAATAACTTAATAATATATTACACTGTATAGGGCTAGAAACTTGTTAGTTGTTATACCCTTCAACTAAATAAATAGGGGGTATGAATGATAATGTAGAAGGCCTGACCTTGGAGTTAAGAATGTTTATGTAATATAAATAGAGGTAAAATACTAAATAATGAATACTACTGTTGGACATGTTGGATGTTAAGGCTCAATGGGTTTATATTAAATATTCATTACTTTATTGTAGACTGTTGATCAAGACCTTGAAATAGCAAGTAAGAAAATCCGTCTGGAAGAAAGAGAGGAAAGAAAAAAGAAGGCGAAGTCTGAGGAGGAGGAGGAAGACTCATCACAGAAGTTAAAACTAGAGGCATTAGAAATGTTACGTGAAGATCAGCAAGTTATAGCGGCACAAGACTTTACAACTGTGACTATACCTCTAAAAGAAGCTGCAGCATCATAGCATTAGAAATGTTACGTGAAGTTCAAGGAGTTATAACTGCACAAGACTACTGGTAACTGTTACCATACCTTTATAGAAGATGTAGTGACATAACATAAGGAATGTTTTAACTGAAGATCAGCAAGTTATATTAGCACAATACTTTACAACTGTCACTGTATCTCTTAAAGGACCTAAAGCATCTTCATACAATTAGCTTTATTTCATGTTTTGCAATCATTAGATCAATTGTTTTTTGTGTAGAAGATGTATATTTGTATGAATTATTAACGGAAGAGAGTGAAGACACCATTCAACAAGGGGCATTTTAATACACATATAATATATAAAATAATTAGAAGTTGTCATCTAACTTAAAATAAAATATGATTAAATATTTTATAAAATGAAATATGGTTTTGGCAAGATCAGCAAACGAGTACCATGGATTTATATATCTTGTGAAATTTATTTACCCGAGGTGTATGCGATTACTGGTTCTCCTCATATTGTTTTAATTGTTCTTCCAGGGATCCAAGACATAATTTTGTATACAACAAATGCAAATTAAAAAGACACAAGTCCAAATCCACCTTTTTTGTGGCATGACAATGTGAAATCAATCGTGTTTATTAAATCTAATCTTATGAAATCTGATTTGATGTTTACAATTGTTTCTTGTAAATTTTGAATAAGATCTATATAAATGTTGAATAAAAAATTGCACCATATCAAAAGATTTTGATTATAATTCAATCAAAAGCCCAATAACACCTTTGACAGTTGAAGATATATTTACGTTACTTACATGGTTCTCACACTTTTGCTCCTCTTGATATCTAATGATTGTGTTTATGGGATAGGAACATAGTTGCAAACTCTCCTATTTATGAGGGATTCTCCCTATTTTTCACACACAATTTTCACTTTTGACATCAGAAAAATTCCTACACCTTGCATATCAACTTGCTTAAATTGTGTGTATTGCACAGAACTGCTTAAACTAGAGCTGTCGCCAGGATGGCTGACTAATACCCCCGCTTCCGCCAAGTTATTTTTTTTTAGAGTTATACTTCAATGAAATTAAAATGTTGCTGCACAGACAAGTATTTTGCACAAAGGGGCATAACTCTATCAAAAAAGGGCCAAAATCCCAAATTAAAATGGCAGTGCACAACTACATATGACACCAATTATTCATGCAAAGTTTCATTGAAATCCACCTGTTAGTTAAGGAGGAGTTGCGCGGACAAGTATTTCGCACAAAAGGCCATTACTCCATCAAAAAAGGGCCGAAATTCCAAGTATAATGCCGATGCACAACTACATAAGATACCGATCATTCATGTGAAGTTTCAATGAAATCCACTTGTTAGTTAAGGAGGAATTGCGCGGACAAGTATTTCGCACAAAGGGGCATAACTCCATCAAAAAGGGCCGAAATCCCAAATTACCGGTAAAATGTTGATGCACCACTACATATGATACCGATCATTGATGCAAAGTTTCAATGAAATCCACCTTTTAGTTAAGGAGGAGTTTTCTGGACTAGTTACTGCGGATGACTGACAGACGGACGGACGGACGGACGGTCAGGCAGGCAGACAGACAGACAGACAGACAGAGTGATTCCAGTATACCCCCCTAACTTCGTTGCGGGGTATGAGAGAGTTTACACTACTTTGTTGTAATATAGGGCATTGTCTATAGGTATTAAAGACATTATAAGATTTTGCTACCAGTTTTCTACCCACGTTGAAAATTAAAAAAAGAATTGGAAAGTATGTAGGAATGTTTTTATATATACACCTGAACAAACTTTCCATGCCTTAAAGTTACTACATACCACAGCATTAAGTTCTCAGGCCATCTACTTTATTTCTACTTTCCTCCTTTAGGCCCCTGTAGTGGCAACCCCTGAGGGCCGAGTCCAAATCTTTCGCTATTGGGACCACTAAGTGATCTTTCCCGTGTACTGAGCCCCTTCATTTGAATACATCTGAATCCCCTTCCCCTAGGGATACTTCCTACTAAGATTGAATGAAATTGGTCCTGTGGTTTGAAGAAGTAAAAAATACAAAAAGTTCACTACGACAGACAATGGATAGGATTTGTATGAGGAAAGTCCACAGATGGACTAAAAATGTACCCAATTTTGCCCTCTTTGGGCCAAGCCCCTTTTTTCATTCGCAAACTTGAAGCAGCATCTTATAGGGATACTTCCTGCCAAATTTGGTTGAAATTAGCCCAAGGGTCTTGAAACAGTTGATAAAGTGAAATGTTTAAGGACGACGACGAACAAAGAAAGATCACAATAACAAGAATGCCACAGAATGATATGTCTCGCGGTTTCAACTTTGACCATCAATCCACACATGGTAAAAAAAAATTTAATCTAGTTAGTCCATCTGGACTTTTCTCGTACAAATCCCTTCCGTCGTCGTTAACTTTTTAACATTATCGACTTCTTCTCCTAAACCACCAGACAATTTTCATCCAAACTTTGTAGAAGGTATCCCCAGGGGAAGGGAGTTCATATTTGTTCAAATGAAGAGGCTCAGCCTCCAGGGGGCGTCACTAGAGGGGCTAAAAGGGGGACCATTCCACAAAACTTCAAAAATCTTCTTCTAGTAAACTAGATGATCTACAGCTAAATGTTTTGGTATGTAGTAACCTCAAGGCATGCTTTAATTTGTAGTAACTTTAGTGCATGGAAAACCAACTTTGTTCAAGGCTTGACCCAAGGGTCAAAAGTATTCAAATGCCAATCCAGATTGACTTTGTCACCATGACCAAAGTAATGCAACAAGAGGCCCAAAGGGCCTTACCCTCCATCTGGATTGGTATTTGTATACTTTTGACACTAGGATCACGCCTTGAACAAACTTGGTTCTCCATGCCCTAAAGTTACTACAAACCAAAGCACTAGGCCTTTTATTTTATAAGCTTTTAGAAATGTTGTCAATTTTTCACCATTTGGGCCCCCAAGTGACCTTCACTGGGTTCTGAGCCCAATCATTTGAATAAATCCGATACCCCTTCCTCTAGGGATACCTTTGAAGTTTGGATGAAATTGGTTAAGCTGTTTTGGAAAAGTCAATAATGGAAAAGTTAACAGATTTGCTACATTGACCCTAGGGTCTCGCCTTGAACAAACTTGGTTCTCCATGCCCTAAAGTCATCATGTTGAATTTGCCTTGTCCAGTTGGAATTGATGTCTTCTATGAGTGCCAACTATAAGCAGTTCAATACTTATATTTACCATTTGCTATCCCAATGTGGCAAACTAAACAGTAAATATTTGAGAAACTAAACGATAAGCCACGAGTGATGGCATTCATAGGCGATACGAATGCTTACCGAGTTCGGTTGGGATATATAGAAGCATTGCCATGCAATGGTAAATATAATGTGATACATGGTCTTAGATGTAAGTATGTTTCAAGTATAAATGCTCTAGCACTTGTCCTTTTAGAGAAATACTCTGAAAATGAAAACTTTATGTTGGAGCCAAATCTAAATAGTCTCGCTTTTGCTCCTATGTCACGGCAAGACAAAAACTGCATATGCCTTGCACAAACTTGGTTCTCAATACCCTAAAGTTATTACATACCAAAGCATTAGGCTCTGGGCCATCTAGTTTATAAGATTTTTGAAACTTTGTCAACTTTTCACCTTTTTTGCAGAGCCCTTTATTTGAACAAATCTGAATCCCCTTCCCCTGGGGATGCTTCCAACCAAATTTGGATGAAATAGGTCTAGAGGTTTAGAGAAGGGTTGAAAATGTAAAAAAAATCATGACGGACAGGATTTGCACGAGAAAAGTCCACCTTGGACCATTGATCCAGATGGGACTTAAAATCTGAAAGGGGCCATAGGAGGAACATTCACAGTAAGTTGTCAAAACTAACCAAGTGGTTTTAGAGATAAAGTGGGAAATGTGAAAAGCTAACAACAGACATACGATGATGGACAGACTGGTACAGGAAAGGTCCACTAGGACTTTGTCTAGGTTGACTAACAAGTGCCAAACTCTGCATTATTGTTTTATGCCTTTATTTGCATATCTGTGCTACCCATAATAACATTCTAAGCATTACACGTAGATAGTTAACCATACTGAAGATGGACATGGACACTTCTAATCCTGATACTCACATATTAGCAAGTAAGAAAACACAATACATACATTAAACAGCAATAATTTGTTCTTGACATGTACCGATTCATTGAGAGGTGTACTGTTGTGCGTTAGATTCAAGTTGACAAAGTTCACAAATGAATCATTTATATACAAGGCAGCTCTGGAAATAAAATTCATCATAAAATACTATGGTCCAAGTTGTCCAATTTTAGATGACATTCTAAAACATTTGACATAAGAAATAACCGAATATTCACATGTTTGCTTAGAATGAATTCTAAAGATACAATTAGAACTAAATCATATTGCCTTCTCAAAATATGTAACGTTCTTTAAGAAAGATAAAACTTGTTGACTAGGAATAACAAATAAGAACTCAACAATAATCTTGTAAATGTCTAACTTTAAAACTCATGACCACTTTTAATTTCTAATATACAAACTGTTCGAAGCACTCTTAATTTACTTTAAATACCGGTACATATTTTGATTGAATTTCATGGCAATTTGTTCTGGATCCTTTCCAGGTTTTCACTCACATCTCACAACTAAAACTCTAGTATAATCATTTGATAAGATACATTTAGAGAATATACATCAGTATGCACTCTTCCAATTAATATAGTCAAATTTTTCTCATCATATTTCAGAGAACTTAATAATTATATATAATCTATATTATCTTAGAAATTACAATTTGAAGGACAGCGTGTCGTACTGCTGTACAACTTGAGGTATGAAAATTGAACTATCTCAATGTTAAGCCTCGATATATATTAAGCAAAAGTTAAATAAAAAAATGTAAATCTAATGCATTAAAGACATACGTACTACAGCCTGCTGTTTATTTACACTCACATTACAATTATCAATCAAATACGGAACAACTGTAAATACTTTCACCAACTGTAAAATTATTTACAGTTCATCATGCCGAGATTGAATTGAATCATTTTGAATTTCTATCTTGGTGTATATCAAGCCTTTAGCTGTTAAGGAGGCTCACAGGTCTGATGTTTAGTTTTAACTTTACATTTGTTTCATCGCCATCTGGCACACGGGTAAGACATTACACATCACCGCCAAACAAGGGCTGTAATATCATACTGAAGATGGACATGGACACTTCTAATGCTGATACTCACATATTAGCAAGTAATAATAATAATGATCATTCAAAATATCTGACTTGATTTATACCCTGTCAGGTATGCATTCTGTAGTCATATAACTGTGCACCTCTTAATAAAAAGTTTAAAAGGACAATTCAAAAGCATAAGGACATTGTGATGGCTAACACTGGGTCACCAAAGGTATTTAATTCGGGAATAATTGATATGTAGGACACTTTTTACCAGAAATAAGGTCGATGACCCACATTTTTTATATGCCTATTTGAAGATAATAAAATTTTGCAATTTAAAAGCATGTGCATGGGGATAAGTGAAGAAATTTAACATATTTTTTTCACTTATTTAACATCTACTGATAATGGGAAACATTTGTTGAAAGTTTCATAAAAATCCAACATATTCTTTTTAAATGATTGCTGACCTGGGAGCCTCCTTAAGCAAATCAAAGATTCAGTCGCCGCGCAGAAAAGGGGAGAAGTATTTCTTTATTTTGTAAATCTGAAAATTGTACTACCGCAAACAAAATGTCCCTGATAAAATTTTCAACAACAACATTGCTGAAAAATACATTACTGAAGACAAAAAAGTTCCAATATTTTTCTGTTAAACATTGTATAATTTTGAAGTATAGTAAAAAGAATACTAGTTTTTGTACTTAATAATAATGCCATGTATTTATCAATATATTTATAATACAACATCAATATGACAACATCATTATCAACGCAAAACAATGAAATCACATTACAGTATGTATCATAGTACGTAAGAGAAATAAAAGTATTCTGTATTCTTGTATTTACTAATTCTATTGACCACTTATAATAATACATTGATAATGATGAACCCAAGTACTGGTAATATATGAACTAGTTGACTCGTATTTATTCAATTATTATTTAGTCTAAATATTGGTTATATGTGAAGTTACCTATGAAAATACACCTTCGCTAGCAAATGTAAACAAACCACTTTGTTTAATGGTAGTGTAGGGAAGCTTGGCTTGAACAAGTGGATAAATATAAAGCTGTTTATTACCATGTATACACCATGAATTGGGTATATTTTCAAGATTTCTTTTTGCATTTATTCTGAAAACACATACAAATAAGAGAACCCCTTTAGTATTCCATTGCTTATCTTGAAGACGTGTTGTACACTTCCCTTTTCACAATATATAGTTGTTCAAGGATACCACCTGTGACAAGTTTTTGAGCTCCGGTCGTCACACCTTGATTGTCACATGAGGACTAACAAACATAATAATGATTATTCAAAATATCTGACTTAGTTAAATATAACTTTCAAAGCAAGAGTTTATCTCTATTTCATGACAGGACATAAAAGTAAGATAATGTAACACAATTTGAATTGAAATATTTTTTTACCATGAAAATAATACGTATTAAACCCAAAAATCAGGCTGTTTGTGCAGACATTCAGCAATTCTGTGTAACAGAGCCAATAAATTAGATATTTTGCCCCAATTCAACAAAATGTAATAAACAGTAATGTAATGTAACAGATGTAAAAAAATGTCTTTCTTTTGCAGAGCTATTCCTCCCTGCACATTTAATATTTTAACATATGAAGAATAAAATATTGTAAAAAAATCTTTTATTTTATCAAATCATCACTCATTGTAACTGTAGTATACTAGATTATATCGGAATTGTTGATATACTTTACATACATGTGACAATGTACAACTTTTTCTTTCTAATGGTATAAATGATTTTATTATTTTTTTTCCAAACTTTTTTATTATCAAGTTGAATTCTTCATCTTGACAAATAAATATTTTTCCATATTTTTTTTAAAATAATTTTAATATGTTATAACACAGAAAGGATTTTAATACTTTTTTCATTTTTTTTTTTTTTGAAATAATAAATAAAACATTTCTTTTAAATAAAGGTACCAAAAAGCAATATATATGAGACCATAATATTTAGGTGAATGTGAAGGCATGAATGCTACATTTTGCTTTTATGAAAAAGTGCTCAAAATACAAAATATTAATACTTGGCATATTATACATCTTACAAACTATACACATTACACAAAACTTTATTTATACATGAAATGACAGCAGCATTCTCTCTCTTGATCAACAGCAGAATTTCTTTTAAATTATGGTTGTGAAATTAGTTTGATTTGTTCCTAATAATAAAAGGTTGTTAATAGGGTGCCGGTGGGGGTGGGGGAGTTGGTAACCTATGTGGAGGGTCACCTGGTAAAGGGGGTAGCGCATCATCTGACAGAAAGTCCATATCAAAGAGAGAGGGTATATGTTGTTGTGGAGGTGGAGGTGGTGGGGGCTGAGGGGGTTCAGAAGCAGGAAGGGGAGGGTCTGTACCAGGGCCAGCAGCAGCAATCTGAGCTTTGTGTAAATCAATTGCCTGCTGTAATTCCTGTATTCTCATATCTAAATGCTCTTTTGTTAAATTACCACCAACAGCCGGAGAGTTCGTTTTACTGCTAGATCTACTGTTTGAGTGCAGCCCACGATGAGCAATGTCTGTTGTACATTCAGAGTCAGACATTTCCATACTGACAATAGAATGATTGGATGAAGATCTACGTAGAGAAGCTTCAGACTTGGATATTTTGTTCTTGTGCAAACTTTGAATATCATTTACATCAGCAGGACTGTGAGGTCGCTTACGAGAAGACACTGACGGGGAACTATATGTGGAACTCTTTAGTTCAGCAACAGTCCAATGTTGCCCAGACTGTTGGCTATCTGGTAACTGGGAGGAAGATCGTTTACTTGCATGCTTTTCTCTTTTTTCGCTACTTTTACTACTGCTACTTTCACTAGTTTGTTTTTTGGACAATGATATGTGTAGTTTGAGGTCAGATCGGCCATTGGTCCCACTCTGGTGACTGTCACCTCCGCCACTGTGATTGTTAAGCTCAGAGCTCGAGTGTTTAGACGATTTGTGTGACTTACTGTGGTGCGATTCACTCTTTGAATGCCTAGATGATATCTTTAAAGGAGGGACCTTTTGGTCCTGTTGAGATGATGATGACGATCCATGTTTTTTATAGTCTTTCATTGGCGACTGATCTTTCGGCAGTTGGGAGGTTTTAATCTTTAGTTTCAATGGAGAACTTTCTGCTTTTACTAAACTAGAAGTCTCAACTTTCACTTTTGCTTTCCCTTCTGATCCTGCCAGAGGAGAGTGGGCATTACTATTTGCACTTTTGTGTGGTACAAGTCCAGGTTCCGTTTTAATTTTGTGTGGTACAAGTCCGGGTTCCGTTTTAATTTTTAGTTTAACACCATCTACACTTGATACTGAAGGGGAGATTGAGCTTTCACTTTTAGAACTTTGTTGCACTTGCCCGGGTTCAGTTTTCACTTTGACTTTTAAATCAATACTAGGCACTTGGTCAGGAGGTGGCTTATTATGTGTCTGATGTGTTGGGTCACGAACATGGTGTGATTTTTTATCTTTGTCCATTTCCGGAGTACGATGCCGTGACTCTGATTTATGATGGTGCATTTTCTTTTCTTTGAGGTCGGGAGGCTCTTGCTTTACATGATGTAGTTGTACTTTGGTATCCTCTCTATCTCTATCTTTGTTTCCTACTAACAATTTTTCTGTCACAGATTCAAATAAACCAGGTCTATCTTTTAACTTTTCTGAGGAAGGTTGAAGTGCTGCCAATCTTTCTTTCTCTTTTCGTTCTCGATATTCTTTGTATGATGTAATAGTTGTTGTCGAACCAGTATTCAAATTCGGTGCTGCAGTTTCTGCAGCATTGTTATTTGCCCCCATTTGTATGGCATCTGGGTTTTGCTGTGATCCAGATGGCTTGGATGCTGACCCTGCTGCTGCTGATGCGCGAGAATGTCCAGGTTTAGATCCAGAACTCCCATGCTTTAAGCTTTCCCAAGGAGAAGGTTCAGCCTTTATAATTACAGGATGTTCAGGAATTTCTGACTTGCGTACTTGAGCAGATGTATGGTGATCTGATCGGACTTTTGAATGTTCTGCTTTAACCCGTGATTGATCATGCTCTGGTTTTGCCGATCTCGAATGATCATACCGAGAAGAATGAGAGGATGAACCATGAGTTCGTTCACTTTTTGAATCATGTGAAGAGGATGATCTTATTGAAGCTGATGTAGGATCATATTTATGTTTCTTTTCTCCAGCTGGCATACCACTTTCATCACGAGCCCCAGACTGCAAAAGAAAAATATTTTTTGATGTGAAGCATAAGAGGTTTATGACATTACTATATTTGGTGATGGTATACTTTAATATTAATAAAAGATATGTCAACCAATCAAATAGTAGAAATTTAGAAATATAAAGCTTATTCATTAAAATAGAAGGCTTTCTATTAAAGGAATTATTTAAAAATAAATTGTTCAATAATCTATCTTTCTTTTTACTTAATGTCTTTTTTCACACTCAGTATGCTTTTAAATTGTTTGACTCCAAGTCAAAAATGTAAAAACAAAGTTGCTTGTGGAAGTTTTGTTTCGAGACTTGGTATTAAAATAATCTTTGAATAGTTGTTGGCAGCAGGGGTCAAATATAAAAGAACAGCTAGCAAAACCATAATCTGTACCTTCCAACTCATAATCTTCTTTCTCAGTTTACTAGGACACTTGTCTAAAATGTTTAGAAACTCTTGTGTAAGATCTGTGAAAAAATAAAAAATAAAAACTGAATTGAAACACCAAATTTATCAAACCTCTCAAGCCCTTTTTATCTGTACTCATACCATTTAACTTTCATCTTCAGGAATCAAGTATATTGAAAATGACAGTTTATTCTAATAATGATGGTATCATGCCAATTAAATTAAAATCAGCTGTTTTTCGGCTCCGCTAACTTCGTACTCTGCCACAACCATCTGAAGTAGTCCCGTAGGTGAAGTTGTTCCAATGACCAAGAAGTTTATGAATGTCATTATATTATAAACCAAACAGAACTCTTCTCTCAAAAGCGTTTTCAGTAAGCAAGTCATTTGTTCTCATACCATAGAAAATTCTAATAATAAGAACATGGTTTTATTACGTTAGGGCTATTCCAGTTTTGACGGTGTAGGGGGGGGGGGGGGGGGTAAAATA